>MU222745.1:78862-105182 GCA_018584345.1 Thuja plicata
CTGACTCTTACCATGTATCAAAATAAAATGGTTTATTCCTCAATAAATGAATCCACTTAACATTGCATACACAGGGGTAAGAGGGACAACATACCCGTGTGATCCATAAATGGTTTATCAGCTATAGAGAAACATAAAATACATTTTAACTTGTATAAGTAGATTATCAAAGCATGGTTGAATATAACTACCCTAAAGGAAACATGAATTAATTAGAAGATGTATTCCCATTGGGTAACAAAGTAACTACTTGTAAGGAGCATGACAATAGGTTTGTAAATAAGAAATGAAACAGTGATTGTTTATGCACAACCTCAAAGGATAAGAAAACTTGTAAATGAACATACTTAGTTATCCCTTACAAACCATAAATAACCCACATATAACAAAGACTATAGAAAGAGATTTTTTAATGCATTATAACATAGACACATTTTTATCCTTGTATCAAGTAGCTTGACTAGGGGCCTTACACTTACCTCTAGTGTAAGTATCAAACATATTTCTCAAGGCTATAAGATTTATGATACCTAAAAGTTCCTCCCTACTAGACAACAGTGGCATATTGCCCATGACAAAGCATCACTTTATTTATGCTAGGGTTTTTGTAGATTACGGCGTATGTTCTCATTACGGTGTATGTTCTCATATTGACTAATATCAATCGAGACATCTTAGGGTATACACCTCTAGTCATGTAATATGCTCTTAACCAAAGGCTAAAAAACAAGACATATATTGAAATTGATAATAAGATTGTGAATGTCCAGGTTCCAGATAGTTTGTTCAATCCCTTAATGAGGCATTTAAAAAGAAACCAACCATTGAAAAATTCATTGGCATCTGACCTTCAATAGATAGGGTCAAAGCTTCAGTGAGACAACAGTGGCATACTGCCCGTGACAAAGCATCACTTTCTTTATGCTAGGGTTTCTGCAGATTAAGGCGTATGTTCTCATTGCGTCATATACAAGACATACAATACATACCTCAAATGGTGAGTACATGGTGGCAGCTTGTTGATGAGTACGCAGTGGCTATACCCTAAACATGAAGGAAACCAGCTGAATGAATTGCAAACTGGCCCAGAGGTAGCTGGATTCAATACAATAAGAGCCCTCTTCGCGCGCAGAATGGAACATGAAGGAAACTAGCTAAATGAATTGCAAATTGGCCCGGAGGTAGTTGGATTCAATACAACAAGAGCCCTCTTCATGTGCAAAATGGTATAGTTTCCTTCCGCTTGCATGCATAGTTCGATCACAAATGAGCCTTTCTTTTTCTTTTTTTTTCTGTTTATAATCAAGAGGGTGTCACAATTACGATGGTATCATCGCTATTGTGACAGCTTCGAGGGCACTTAAAAAAAATACAAAAATCACACACAAATGGTAGCATCGTTGCAAATTGGCGTCAAATTTTGACCCCAAATGTTGTAGTGTCAGCCCTCTCGGATACTACATGTGGTTTCTCAAAATTTTCGCCCATTGATAATACCAACATTGGCAGAGACGATACCCAATCAAACCAATTGCGCAAACCAAGTAAGCACATCTTCCACTCAAAGAATGATAGGCTCCCAACTAAGTGTACCCATGGTCACTAGTATGCCTCCACCTTCGATCTTATGGCCTAGCCAATCAAGCTCTCATGCTATGCCTTCCATCCCACCAACAAGAAGTAACCTTTTTTCCACCATGCCGCTACCATAGTCAATCCCTACTAGCCTTAGGATCAACACGTCATTCCCACAAGGATCTATCTTTGTGGGTCTGAATTTCAGTTAATGCCCACCCAAGGTTATGCCTTTTCTCATCTAGCAACAACCTCAACCCTGACAGAAGAAACCCCAACTTTAGCTGTAACAACCTCAACCCCAGTAGCAGCAACAACCCCAACCCCAGCAACAACAACCCCAACTTCAGAAGAAACAACCTCAACCCCAGAAATATCAATCCCAGTAGCAGCAACCCCAACCCCAGCAATATCAACCCCATCTTTAGCAATAAGAACATCCCCAAACCCAACAACAAACACAACAAAACCAACCTTGGGCCACTCGCGTGCCCCTATTTTAGAATCATCATGTGTTGGGAAATCAATATCAAGTCCCAAGGATGAGGTCCTATATTCCTACTTAAGGGACGTAGAGGCGCAGCCTCATACCTACTACAACACAGAGGTACAACGTCACACATCAGCCTCAATATCAAATAGACATGTTGATCCAACAAGTGCAGAACCTTCAAACCCAAATGATGGATATACAAAATCAGGGGCAAACTAAATCCTACACCGCAGAGGATTTATACCCATACCCCTTTGATCACTCTCTTCACATGTCCCCATTCTCAACTCACTTATTAGTACCAATATTTGACAAATATAGGGGCAATACCAACCCTATTGAACATATCTGAGAGTTCTTTCCTAGTTGTGTCAAAGTCACACATGATGAGACATACTTAATGCGACTATTCCCACAAAGCTTAGCCAGACCAGCAATGGAATGGTTCTCACATCTACCTCATGGAATTCTATCTTGGCGTGAGTTAGCTAAAAATTTCATCACTCACTTCCATCATAACATCAAGCTCAAGGTCAACATCAAGGACCTTTGTGATATCAAACAAAAATATGGAGTCTTTTGTGAAATTCCTACAAAAAAGGAGGAATACTGCAAATAGAATAATGTATGATGTACCCAAGCAAGACCTAATAGTCATGTTCATTGACAATTTGATTCAAGACATGTCATTCACAACAAAATTGTAGTTAGCTCCAAAATTAACACAACTCATCAAACGAGGAGTTCATTGTGAGAAGAACTTAGTCAAATGAGGAATCCTTGTAGATCCTACCCAAACGAATACAAACAAAAGTGCAACAGACAAAGCTAAGTGGTGGAATAAAAACAAAAATGTCACCAATGATGGTGTCATTGATGTGAAGACAGTCAACTACACAAAACCCAAAGTGCCACTGCAAGGCGCATCTGTGGCCAACCAACAACCTACAATGCCCACTCCATAAGCCTACACTCAAACCCAACCTCCCCCTATACAAGCGGTCACTGTGTCAAATAGTCAACAACAAGCTCAACACAAACCACGGTTTCAATTCCAACAACGATACTTCACACCATTAGGAGAGTCGATAGAATCAGCTTTACGAAAACTAATACAATCTAACACTATCACTCTCCCAAAAATTAGGGAATATGAAGATGGTGCAATCAAGCCAAGGTGGTACAATGACAATGATTTCTACGAGTTTCATCAGGTGAAGGGACACAAGACACCCAACTATTACTGATTGAATTAAACACGCTATCCAAGATCTGATTGACATAGGGGTCATCGATGTTAAAAATACCCAAACCAAAGGAATAACTGATCATACGATATTCAACGACACATTTCATGATTACAATAAAGGGAAAACCTCTGGGTCTGGTGGACAGTCCAAATAGGTCAACTACACTTATGCCAACAGTGATAACATTGTCAATTGCCTAAATCCTTCAGATAGCCATGTGGCTACGATTACTATCAAAGACAAAGGTAAAAAATGTGTTGTAACCACTCATTGTACAAGAGTTATCTTGCAAGGAGTATCTTCCTCATCTTCTACACCATCCAACCCTAGAGAAACCTCAAATCCATAGACAAGCTTAGTGGATTAGCTAAAGTGCACACCTACCCAAATATCCATGTTTGACCTCTTGCGCATATCTCCGCAACATAAATAGGCACTTGACCAAGCCCTTCAGAATGCAGCTATCCCAAGGGACATAACCCCTAAGAGCTTCCAAATGATGGTTAATCATATAGAAGCCAAAAAAAATGCAAAATTCACAGACTATGACGTGCCACCACATAAACCCTTGCATAATGATCTCTTGCACTTTCTTTTCCAAGTCCACAAAAGTGCAATCCGTAGAGTCCTTGTTGATGGTGGGGCTAGGTTAAACATTTGTACTTTAAAGCTAATCAAGAAACTAGGCTACTCAGAGTCCAGTATTGATATAACAAGGAGGATCAATATCAGAGCTTATGATGAAGTGAAAAGATCCTCTAAAGGTATTATCATTCTACCTGTCTGGATTAGTCTAGTTTTCAAGAACACTCCCTTCGAGATCCTAGATCTTGAGTTGGGATACAACATGTTACTAGGGATACCATGGATACATTAGATGCAAGCTGTACCTTCAACATACCATTAGTGCATCAAGTTCCCACACCAGGGAGAAGAAATCATCATTAAGGGAGATCCAAATCCTTTCCAATACTATAATGCGGTCCAAATCAACACTGACAATCAGGTTCCCTTGAACCAAGATGCAAGCATCCCATCCACATCAAACTCAATTTCCAAAGCTATCATAAGAAAAGTGGGAAAAATATCCATTATTGATAAGCGATGTGGTGAATACAACTACGAGGAAGCTTTCACTATCACAAACATGCCTCAGATCCCAAGAACATATGGCATGCCACAACTAGTTATTACAACTGAAACCCCAGAGCCTGTTCTATTCAGGTGTCCCCCTACGACCTTTGTCAAATGGGGAGACATTGTAGAAGAGAACCCATTTGATCCAGATATCAATACATGGTTGTACCAAGATCCACAAGAGACACTTCAATAGTCCCTACCCATATCAAACTATGGAAATGGCTATACAATGCTACAAATATTTGTGCATGATGGTACAACTGGTTTGGGGGCAAGACACCAAGGCTTAATGGAATAGTCTCTCCCACCAACCTAGAGATACAAGAGAGGGTTAGGCTATGGGAAAAAAAGAACCAGACCTATCATCCAAGACATACAAGTTGATCAAGAACAAATAGCAGAGTTACACTAGGGGTAAAACTCAGAACACATCTTGATAAGCAACATACTACAACAGTTTTTGCCCGCTAAAGGGAGGACCTCTCAAACCTGAATAAACCTCAACCAAGCAATCAAAGATAATGAAGGAAGTGAGACATCTGACAAGCATTCTAGCGAAACTGACTCCCATGAGTACGAGTGGAGATCCTTTCACCACTCCGAACCTTCAAATCTAGCCTATTCCCCTCGGTTAGCCACCACCATACACCTTGATGATTTGTTTGACCAATTAACCATTGACGACCAATCCTGCATCGATAAACATATCGATAAAAATTCCTTAGGTGGTATGTCCACATCATAGTCTAGGTTTTTTGGACCCATTTCTGTAGTCCCCTTCAACCAAATAGATTCAACCCAACACGAGGGCCTATGTCTTGTACACCCAAAACTAATAGAGTGGGATCAACAAGGACCGCCTGATATGGATATCTTTGAGAATGATGAGGCTATCACAGATTTCAAGGGAATTAGAGAGGGAATGCCATCAGGATATCATAAAGTAGGTTTCTCCATCAACCTCGACAAATCAACATACTTTGGGGAGGAAGGTCCTCTTTCCAGTCATCAAAACAAATTGAAAAAGAAAAAAGAATCGTTAGTAAGTGAAAATCGAAAGGCGCTTACTGGCACAAAAGATGGTAAAAAGATAAAACAAGACGTATCTTCTAGTGAAAACCTCACTGAGGTGCTAGAAGATGGAAAGAAGGAAATCCTCCCCTTGACAGAGGAAATGTCAGCATTGTTAGTAGAAGAAATAGAAGAATTCAACTTGGGAGACGACAAGAACCCAAAGAAAATTTACTTAGCAAAATCACTCACCCTGGAGGAGAGAGAATAGTTCATCAGTTTCTTCAAGGAAAGGATGATCAATTTTGCATGGTCCTACTCATACATTCCAGGATTAGATCTAGAGCTTGTGCTGCATCATCTCCTGTTGCTACCCAATGCAAAACCTGCCAAATAGAAGCTATGAAAGATGCATCCCCATGTTGCATTACTAGTAAAGGAAAAATTGAAAAAGATCCTAGATGCTAAGTTCATAAGACCAATCCCATACGCAGACTGGATATCTAATCTGGTACCAGTTACAAAGCACAGTGGTCAGATTTGAATTTGCACAGACTTTAGATATCTTAACAAATCTTGTCTCAAGGATGACTTTCCTTTGCCTAACATTGATATGATAGTAGATCTAACAATAGGACATTAGATGCTATCACTCATGGATGGCTTTTTAGGGTATAATCAGATAAGGATCATGCTAGAGGACCAACATAAAATGACTTTTACATTTCCTTGGGGCACTTATTGTTGGAAAGTCATGCCGTTTGGTCTAAAAAATATCAGAGCAATATATCAAAGGTCCATGACAATCATCTTTCATGATCTCATCCACAAGACAATGGAAGACTACGTTAATGACATACTAGCCAAGTCAATGCTTAGAAAGGATCATCTACAAGTATTGGGACCCATCTTTGATAGAATGCAGGAATACAAGGTCTGTGTAAACCCAAATAAATGTGCATTTGGGTTCACAACATGGAAGCTATTGGGGTTCATAGTGTCACAGAGAGGCATTGAAGTAGACCCAGAGAAAGTCAAAGAAATATTGGACATGCCACCACTGAAAAACCTAAGGAAACTAAGGGGGTTACAAGGAAGGCTCCAATCAATCAAGCGCTTCATAGCTCATCTAGCAGACAATTTCCATCCATTCCAACACCTACTACACAAAGACATCAAATTTATATGGACAGAACAATGCGAACAAGCGTTCCAAATATTCAAAGACTATCTACTCAAGTCTCCCATATTGGTGCCACCAGTCCAAGGTAGTCCATTGCTTCCATATATCTCGGCAACAGAATCAACATTAGGTGTACACTTGGCACAACATGATGACATAGGAAAGGAGAGAGCCATCTATTATCTAAGAAGAACATTGGTAGGATATGAGATCAACTATACACCAATTGGAAAATAATGCCTCATAGTTGTCTTCGCTTCCCAGAAGCTGAGGCATTACATGTTGAGTCACCAAACAAAGTTGATAGCACATATTGATCCTTTAAAGTATCTCCTAAGCAAAGCGGAACTCACTAGATGACTTGCAAAGTGGGTAATGATCTTAAGCGAGTTTAAAATTGAGTACGTAGACAAAAAATCCATCAAAGAGAAAGTGATTGCGAATCAACTAGCAAAGGCACCTATTCAAGATCATAAGCCTATAATTTTTTACTTTCCCGATGAGTCTATTATGACACTACAACCAAAAATTGAGGTATGGAAATTATAATTTGATGGGTCATGCATAAACCATGGTGCAGGGGAAAGAATAGTGCTCATCACTCTGAATAATGATTCAATTCCAAAATCTATCAGACTCAACTTCCCATGCACAAACAACATAGCAGAATACGAAGCACTAGTCATCAGATTAAAGACAACAATTCAATGGAGAATCAAGAACCTTAAGGCCTATGAAGATTTTCAATTGGTCATTAGCCAAGTCAACAATGATTATATGACAAAAGATGAGAAGCTAATACCATACAGAGCATAGATGGACATGTTGCGCACTAAGTTCCAATACATCTTCTTCGAGAAAATACCATGGGCCCAAAACAAAGCTGTAGACGCGATGGCTACCATAGCATCACTGATCGATATACCACACAATGAAACCTGATTCCATTTTCTAGTGAAGAAACTCATGATGCCATCACATCAAGCACCAATCACAGAATCAACATGTGTCCTTGTTGGTCCTGAATTACCATGGTACCATGATGTGTATAATTACCTCCAAACTAGTGTCTTACCTCCTGACCTATCTAGGAACCAGAAAAATTCCCTCATCCACCAGGCCTCTAAGTATACCATCCTCTCAACTAATCTATATAGATGAAGTCTAGATAGAACACTATTACAATGTCTCACTTCCACAGAATCACAGAGAGCTATGTACAAGGTACATGAAGGAATTTGCAAAACCCACAGAGGTGGCAACAACTTAGCTAAAAAGATCATCCGCATGGGATACTACTGGCCAACAATAGAAACAGATGCAAACAATTATGTACAAACATGTAGGCAATGTCAGATTCATGGAGACCTCATCCATGAATTAGCCCAAGAACTAAATCCAATCACTTCACCATTACCATTTTTTATATGGGGATTTGACCTAGTGGGCAAGATTACACCATCTTTGGCTAATGGACATAAATACATCATAGCAGCAACATAGTACTTCACTAAGTGGGTGGAAGCAATTCCCCTCACTTACATAACTGGAAAGAAGATATCAATGTTCATACTCAACCATATCATCTGTCAGTATGGAATTCCTCAAACCATCCTAACAAATCATGGTACACCTTTCCAAAACAAAGATGTTGAAGAGCTATGTGAATAGTTCCAAATCAAACAAGGGTTCTCTTCATTCTATTATCCTCAATGGAATGGCCAGGCTGAAGTGAATAACAAGACCATTTTGAAAACCTTAAAGAAAATAGTTAACGAATCAGGGCGAGACTAGAATTTATAGCTTAGTCCCACATTATGGGCATACAGAACTAGCATGAGAACACCTACAAGAGCCACTTCTTTCTCCCTAGTATATGGATCAGAGGCATTTTTACCCCTCGAAGTGGAAATCCCATCCCTGCGGATATCATTAAAGAACCTAATTTCAGATGAAGACTACAGAGTAGCAAGGCTCAGTGAAGTGGAAATACTAGACGAAAGAAGAAAAAATGCATTCATTAACTTACAAGGCTATCAGAATCACCTTAGAAGGAATTATCATAAGAAGGTGAGGCCACAAACATTTGAGATAAGAGACCTTGTCCTCATGAAAAATCAAAAGAACCAAGCACAGTGAGTGAAACCAGGAAAGTTTGAGCCTAACTAGCTAGGACCATATGTCATCGTCAACTCTACCTAGAGTGGGGCATACCAAATGGCAACACTAGAAGGATATTATCTCCCTGGATACATAAACACCATGCACCTCAAGAGGTTCTACGCTTGAGGTCTCAATGGTTAAGGAAACTATCTACATATCCAGAAAATACCAAAAAAATCAAAAAATGCAAAAGGATACCTTGGTGAAAACCTGGCAAACAGGCACCTTGGCAACAAAAAAAAAATCAAAAAAGAATTAAAAAGTAAAGAGAAAAAAAATTGCTCTCTTAGTGAAAACCTGGCAAACAGCCACTATTGAGTAGGTACCTTGGTGAAAACCCAGCAAATAGGCGCCAAGTGTTCAAATCCAGCTTCACCATCAATTAACTCCGAAATTAAAAGCTTAAGCACACTTCAAATGCAAGACTGGCTACCCAAGTTATATCCAGAAACACAATCTCGTCTGAGCACCAAAACTTATCCATGGTCAGTACTGGTCCACCAGACAAGGGGGCGATTCTAAATATCCTGAAAAAATCCCAAAAAATCAGAAAACTCATCAAAAATCCTAAAAAGATCAAAATGTCTTGAAAAAAAATCAATCTTCATAAAAAACAATTAAAAAAATTGCAAAATCCCAAGCAATAAAACCAACTCGGTTATCAAAAGAGAAAGAGGCGATCACACCAAGTCAACCAATCTCACAACCATGAGCTTTGTGAATTAGTATTGGGCCCATATGACACAAATTTATCAATCTATCAAATCTATCAGCAAGAAAACTGGCGACCAGGTCAATATATCAAATGTCACAACCATGAGCTTTGCGAATTAGCATTGGGCCCATCTAACACAGCTTGATCACCCACCAAAAATGATCAAAATCAACCAATCAATCATATCCATCATCTTACACAGTGATAGATACGCTCAAAACTAGACATGTCAGTCTTATATGAGTCATCTATTACTGAAAGAAAATGCAATCAAGCTGGTGCCAGGGTGATCCCACAATAGTGTGTCCCACTTTTTGGCCAACTTTGACATAGAGATAAACATTTTGAGAAAAAACTTCATTTTCGAACACCTATTGCCGCAAAACTATAAGGAATTTGAAGATGATATAAACTAGGGTCTTTTAGAATTTTCTTTCTAGTTTCTAAATATATATTTTTTTAAAAAAATTAAAATTCATTAAAATTAATTTTTACTTCTCCTTCAAAAAGTGGTTTGTGTGAAAAAAATGTGATTTTAATAAGTGACTTTCACTTGGATCAGCATAACTTTTTTTTTTTAAACTATGATAATGATGTAATATTTCAAAATTATATTTGCAACTTCAATATCTAGAGGATGTAATTGGTTTCATTCATTTGGGGTCAATATTTCATAGTTTATTAAGTTTTAAAGTGACAGTAACTGTAATTTAGACATAAGGTCACTTTGATCACTGTAACTTGAAATGTATATATTGAAATTCATTTTTTTTTTAATATAGAAAGGTAACACAAATACGCTTTTCCTACATATTTTTCATAATTTTTTTTTGTAATTTACTATTTTTCCCAAAGCCTTGAAGAGACAGGTTGTTGAATCACCAAACAACCTATGTTTAGTTAACGTAATATTTGAAAGTGATAACGAACTCAATATGTATTAAAATTATATTCATTAGAAATCGTGTTTTGAATCGCATCATTTGGCATCATGTATTTGAGAAAAAACATTTGATTTGGTCCTTGTCCCAGGCCTTGAAAGACCAATTTTTAGGGCTTTTTTTTTCAAACAAGAAATTTTCCTTTTAGGGGTCTTCGAGCGAAGACCCCCTTCACGCGAAGGGGTCTAAGGGGCTTCATGCGAAGACCCTTCGCGCGAAGCCACTTGAGTGAAAAATACAGTGAAAACCATCTCGCCAGATTTTTATCTTGCCTACTTCACGTGAAGTAGGTCGGCCATGTTGTAATTTTTTTTAAAAAAAATTTAGAATGGTATAAATCTAAATTTTTTTGTTTTCAGTTTTTAACCAAATTGCAGCAAGTAATTCGCTTTTTCTATTATTGTTCAATTTTTACAAATACGTTTTTGGAATAAAGATTGTTATTTCTATTTTTTTCAAAGGCATATTTTTGAAGAGGAGAAATATTATATCAAAGTATTTTTTTGAAGAAAAAATACATTTGGAAGACATTTTTTAAGAGAAGAAATGGGGAACAAGAAGGGAAGACAACGTAAATCTACTAGAAAAAGATCACCTAGTGCTAAACAAAGAAATCATGAAGCTGCATTGGCATATCATCATAAAACTAAAGAAGGTGAAGGATAAGCTGAAGTAGGAGGGTCAAGTCAAGTCAAAGAATTGCACATTGAAGAAGGGTCAGGATCACTCCCTACAAAAGCTCAGACAATTGATGTTGGAGAAGGTTTAGGATCATGTGCTCCTACTGGTATGGATGAACATATACATTTAGCTCAAACTGTAAAGAGAAATATTAATTATAGAAACTTAGATCATTTACTTACAATGGATGTGGAAAATTTGAGATCACTTGCTAATGTTCAACCCTTAAGTCTTGCTAAGAAGAGGTCAATGAATATGATAGAAAAAGAAATATTGGCTAAATTTGATAATTTAGAAACACTTGAACAAGCTCAATTGCTTTCAATTGTACTTATAAACAAAAAAGTTGGAAGGGGCATTAAAATTATTGGGTATTGATGCAACATCAAAAAAGAGAAAAGTTGTTGACATGCAAACTGATATGATTAAAAATCTTAGGAAAGGTTTGAACCAGGTAGGGAAGTGATCTCGAACTAAAGATAATAAAATTACAAGAAAAGTTATGTTGACATCCATTGTAGGTAACACTATGCTCTGAAAAAGACAAATATCTTCAGTTTCATCTCAGATTAGTTTTAGTAGGAAAACAATATCACGATATGTTAATAGGAGAATTCTTTTGGATGATAGAACCTTGGAAGGTAGTTGGGAAATCATGTGTAGAGCTCCTCATTCTGATAGGATTGATGGATGAATCAAGAATTTGGTCACATTATTTTGGAATGATAATACACGTCCTTCATCAAATAGTAGAGATGTTATCAGACATAGCATTTCAGTTAATCAATATGAATATCATACGAAACATTGGTTGGACACAACACAACATGAAATGTATGTGTCATTTTATAGTTCAAATCCTAATATAAATATTGGGCAAACAATGTTTGGAAAATTGAAGCCATATTATATCAGGACAAACAAAGTGTTTGAAACTTGTTGTTGTCGTTATCATATTGAATTTGATCTTCACTACCAGGTTTTTTGAAAGTTTGTAGAAGACACTTATGGTTTTGAAAATGCTCCTCCTAGTAGAAAAAGTGAGTTCATCTCATCCATTTTATGTGACAAAAGAGATGATGCAGCTGGACAAATAAATTGCATAAAATGAATATGTTAAACATGTGCTGATTGACTCTTTTTCCTTTGAAAAATGAAAATATTGATGTAACAAAGATGGTAAATTGCAAGAGTTACAAATATGTAAAGAATGAAACAAAATTTGGGAAAGAATTTAAAAGGTTAGAATGTGTTGAAGAAGAGATAAATGTTGGAGTATTTATGGAAAAATTTAAAAAATTGATTCAACCCTACATTCATCATGCTTTTTTTATAAAGTGGCAAGCACAACAATTCCAAACACTGAGAGACAATTTCCCACTTGGAACTATTGTATAAGTTGTTGATTTTGCAGAAAACTATTCCTTTGTTCATCAAAAGGCAATTCAATTAGAATATTATTTTTTAGAGCAAATTACTATTATGGTACATGTGTGTTATCGACATGCACAATTAGATTTGGCTGATATTCAGAGCACATCTGAAGCACGGGTCATCAAGAAGGAATATCATTTTTATATAAGTGATGATAGAGAGCATGGCATTCATTATGTAGAACACTGCTTCAAGATATTTTTTGCAAATTTGAAAGAAAGAGGTATAAAAATTGATAAACATTATGTTTGGTCAGATGGATGTGCTGCACAATTCAAATCATCAAGACCATTTTATGCACTGTGCAGATATCATGGTAATGAAAACATACCACATGTCTGCAGTTTCTTTGAGAGTGGACATGGAAAAGGTGAACATGATGGTGCTGGAGCTTGCATCAAATGTGCTATACGAAATTATCAAATGAATTATAAGGGATTTCATATAAAAAATGCACATGATGTTGTTGAATGGTGCAAGACAAATTTCACACCAAATGAGAATGACACGTCATTAGGAATGACTCAAGCGGTACCACATAGAATATTTTGGGAGATAAAAGGTATGCACACATTTTTAAATTATTCAAGTGTTTAAATTTTTTATGTACATTCTGTTAGCATTTTCTTGCAACACTTACCTAATGATGATAGTATACCTTGTACACTCGGATGCAACCTCTTTTAGGCAAGAGAAAGGCTAATTTCTAAGGATTGGATAATATCCTTCTTCATTTTTGAGCTCCATAGACTCAGGCAGGTTTTACCTTTTAAAGATTACTGATATTTCAGCCTATGTATTTGGTGAATTGTTTCATTCACTAGTTATGTACCTAAAACCTCACTGTAACAACTTATAGAACACTTCAAAGATTGCAATGATTAATTTAAAACAGAGTACTATAAGCCAGGCTATGGTTTTGAGAACACAAACCAATGAGACAAGGATTTGCATCCTTCTTCCTTTTATTTTTAGGAGGGATAACCTAATGATTCACTCTCCAAGGAATCAACAAAGTGGACACTGTCCTGCTGACATAATTCCTTGATGAGTTCAGCTCATATGTTTTGGTAACAGATATGTTTGAAATAATTTTGAAAACTTGGATGATGACAGATTATCAAACCAAGACCTAGATCAGTGCCTATCCTTTGGGTTACAGAGTCAAAATCTTAAAGTCTCATAAAAACAGAATAATGTAAGCTTCCTTACAACCTACATGCAATTAGGATAAATTTCCTTACAAATTATCTGATTACCTCTAAAGTACTGTATCAAATCTTTAAATACTGATATGCTTCCTAAAACCAGTCACAAAACTTAGTTCTTTGTATGAAAGAAACTTGTAAGTAATCAAATAGTTACCTTGTAACTAACATGCTTCAGAGTGCCTTACAATCCTAAGCATAAAAAAGCATACACAGGAAATAAAGAGATAACAATAGAGAAGAGTAAAATTGCACCGTATTTTATTGATGTAATCCTTCTTTCATACAATGAAAAATCTTTGAAGCTTGAAAGAACATAGACACAAATTTAGAAAGACTGATTTTTTCAATATATTTCATCCTTCTTTTAAAATACAACTCTCTTCTATATATATAGGTCTTCAACCATCTTGGAATCCTTTTCAAAAGGATGCTACAAGCTTCGGATGGTTTCAAAAAACCTAACCCTAAAACTACAGAAGAGACAAAAGAAAGAGAGAGAAGAAGCGGTGGAATGACCAAGTCAAAAGATGAAAATAGATATTCTTTGTTCTTCTCCCGATCCGGCGACTTCAATCTGATAGTATACATGGTAGATGCAAGTACTTATGTTGAGTTTGGATGACCGTGCTTTTATATTCACCTACATTCTCCTCTTGCAATAATTGTCCTCTTCATCTTCAATAGTGACACGCCAAGTAGTCACCCTTACTCATCGTCCAAGATTTCTTCTTCAACTACTGGCTTCTTTCTCTTGGGTGTGGTCATCAATTCCCATGCTTTCACTTCATCATCTGATGGCCACTTGAAGTCTTGAGTACTCTGTATTTGGACATTTTGCCTATCCCATCTAGCATCAGTGATATTCTTGACATCTACTAGAAACTTGTTGATATCAGTTTTTGCCTTGAAAGCTTCATCCAATATCTTATTGAATCCAACTATGTCCACATCTGTCCCCAAAATAAATGCCTCATCACTAGGCATTTTGCTATCAAATTCCTTCCTCTAGGCATCTAAAGCATTTATTTGATCATCATCTCCCCTTAAGGAAGGAACAAATTTATTGAAGTCATCAGAAAAGAGGCTTAATTTTACCTCAATTTGATTCAATTTGCCCTTAAATAATGAGAGAGCAATATTAACCCTTTTGATCTCATCTTCAACTTCTATCACTATTTCTGGCAAATCTGATCTCAGGGCTTGCAAAGATGCTAGTTTCTCAAACAATTGTACCCTAGTAGACCATTTAGTAAAATAGGGGTTTAAGATAGCCAGATGCCCCATCACCTCTGTATGCAAAGCTGGCAACTTATTATAAGCATTGAGTACAACATCAGTCTTATCTTTTAGAATTTCAATTCTATGTTGTAACACACCTTTTAATGCTCTCAAAGCAATTGCATTTCCTTTCTCTCCCTCAATCTTTTCCTCAACCACCTCTTCAGATTTTTCTTTGTCTTCAATTTGCAAGGGCTGTGGTTGCACAAGTACATACATCACCTCAGGTTTTTCTTCCAATTATTTCATTAATTTTTTTATCACCTAATCTTGTTGGTGTACTTGTATCCTGCACAATTCTCTATCTTTTGCCAATGCACTTGTCTCTTCTAACAGTGTGCTACACTTATCAGACAACTATTTAGTTTTGTCCTTATTTAAGTGAGCCCAGTGTGTCATGATTTGGGATATTTCCAAATCCCCTGTATTCTGCATTGTCCACACCATCTGACTACCCACCATATTTTCCTGGATGTTCACCACTTGGGGCTTTTGATCTTTTGGGCACATGCTCCACATTGCAAAGGCTTGAGACTTTGGGTTGTACCCAAATCCTTTTATCACATCTCCCATCTGAACCTCACTAGCCATTTTGAGATCTGGTTGTTTTCTAATTTGGTCAATGATGAAGGCAGATGCCAAATCCTATCCCTCAGCCAACAATATGCCACTGCCTAGCACCAATTTCCTGGCCTCCTCTGGTGAGATGTCTTCACTTTCTAGATCATAAGATTGCAATGCTACCAAAGCCTCATTTGTTATGGTCTCCTTACCATCAACTGTCAGTTGAGCTCTTATTTGCTCTTTCTTATACCATCTCAAGAAGTCTTTAAACTCCTCAATTTTTACAAAGTTGTCATCATTCAAAAATTCTTGTTGATGAATCAGTCTTTCATCAACATAGGCTTTAAGAGACAATTCAACATTATCCTCCAAATAAGGCTATTACTTCTTGCCTTCCCTAATCACTTTCCTTGGGTTATGATCATATAACCTATTGCCAGGTACTAGGGCTTTAGCCTTATCCCTTTTCTAATTTTGTCCTTCAATTGAAGGTTGACCTATTTCCAATTTTTGCCTCTTAGCAGTAGGCTCTTCTACATCATCAGGCTGTGTCACCACTATCAAATCAATAATGTGGCCCTCTGTGCCCTACAACTGTGGTACCTTAGCAATATCTTGCTGTGGTGGAGCATACCTAGTAGGATGTGCATAATCACTGTCACTACTACTATCATATTCAGATTCTAAATGATCTAGTCCTTGGGCACCTTTTTTGTCAAGAACAGTCTCAAGCTGTTCTGTGAGCACATAATAGTTGTCTATCATGGCCTTAATCTTGTCAAAATATGGGAGATCAAGGTAAAAAACCCCAAAAGCCATCCCATTTCTCTTTATTTGTCTTTCAAGATTTAACAACTCTTGAATCCTCAAGCTTCTCATCTGAATGTCATCTTCATCCAGAATGTTTCTTGTTGCATCTTCCTCTATGCATTCACAGTGAACATTGGTATTGGGGATTGTAGGAGTATAAAATTTTCTTACCCCTACCATGAAACCTTCTGGGTCAATATATCTATAAGGGGCTACCCCCATTCTGCACCCCTCCAACCACTGACCCACTGCATCAATAGCACCTTTGCCAATTGTAAAGTTAAAGATTATGAATTGCCTAGGGGTCAAAGTCCCCTTCTTGTGTGGCGCAAAATGCTCATTGTCTGTCAACAATAGCTGCCATATAAACTCCATTGCAGCCAGTCTTGCCAGTACATAGTAGGGTAAAAGATGAGGTGGGTGAATACACCCATATACTCTGATAATAGTATAATTTTCTTACAAGAAGAAATCACCCCAATTATGCTTCCCTTCCCAATTATCTGTGTAGTCATATGGCCTCAGCAGTTACATAATCTTCAATGGGACTCTTGTTCTACTGATTCCCAGACTCTATACTATTGGATATACTATCCAATTCTGAAAAGCACAATAATCACAGTCCTTAGACGTGTAATTCCAAACCCTCACCCAAAATTGGATAGGATTTGGTCCTTCCTGGTAAAATCTCTGAGGGGCCAAATTGTCTACATCCATGATCACAAAATTGAAATACAATAGGAGATACATGAGGATGGAGTAGTGTAAGAACTTGGGCTCCTTCTCCTTTGGATCTTTTCTCTTCTTCTGAGTGGCAATGAAACCCTCATGCATCTCATCAATGATTTGTTGTATGTAATCATAGCTAGTACTGGAGTGCACCTCTTGTAAATCTAGCACCATCATCAAAATGCCAGCATTAATCTTCTTTGCTTCTCCATCTATCCCTAGCACTCTACATAGGGCATAGAAAATATACTTAATGTAGAAGTGTACATCCTTGTAATAATATGGGTTGGTCCCAGACATAGCATCTAAATACTTCCTCACTTCTTTCAACATATGTTTCTGCAACTGTCCTCTAGCAATACCAGGCTTCAAACTATATCTTTGTTGCTGCTTTGTCATGTCAATTCTTGTAGACATGGTGCTATATAAGCCAAAGGCTTGCATGAATGAATTTATGTTTAATATCAGCAAGGCAGTGCCATCATTCCTTTTGATTATTTTGGACAAAACATCATAATGACTAGTCAGTTCTAGGAACAAGTCTACATCTACGTAGACATCTGGAACAATTAATCTAGCTAAGCCACAGGTCCAAGGGTTTGACACTGGGATAGCCTTATCAAAATTCTTATAAAATTAATTAAAAAGTGAAAAACCTATTGTTCCTAGAGTGTTAGCATCTCGTATATCTCGATAATCATCAATGAGCACATTGGCATTTGCTCTTTTGTTCTGAGTTGAGCCAGGAAGCAGTCTCAGGAATTCATCAGAGTAATTTAATTTTCCCTTTGCCTCCTCCTCTGTCTTCTCACTTCCACCACTGGTCGAAGCTACACTAACCACTCTTCTCATGTTTACCATGCTTGAATCTCCTTTTCTTTACCGATATTGAAACAAATCTATCACTAAGATTCACCTACTTCCCTGTGCATAATTCTCTGGAAATAATGAGCTTTAAGGAACAGAAAACACTACAATTCTCTAAATTTTTTCTTTTTCAGAATACTTAGCTCTTCTTGTTTTGGAATTCTGAAAGCAAGATGAATACAAATGAATACACAATCAACTCCTTATAGTAACCGTTCAAAGTACACAGCTCATAATTTGGAAACATCAATTCTGTCTTTAATTCAACATACTACGAACTTGATTGAAAACCTAGCCGTAGTTCCATGAGCGTGACAGGAAATCAAATTCATAAAACTGAATCCTCAGAAAAACCTTACAAAATTCAAATGAGCTGACATGTCTTCCTGCGATTGGCTAACTGTCATACATCTCAGCTACCCTTTTCTGCACAGTAATCAAAATCTAAGCCTCTGATTGGTCGATGAGTGATTCACACTGTCATATCTGATACTGCCACCTTTTCTAAAAATTTGGTATCAAGCGACTACATACAATTTCTCTGTCACTGACTCCAGTCCTTAACCCATGATTTCTCTGGAGACATAGAAACTACAAAACTTTCCTTACTTTAGTTAACCACAATCATTATTTGGCGATCACATGACAATGAAGAAATCAAAGTCGCCAATGGTTAACATTAACCCTCATCCTTTTCAGAGACTATGTGACTAACTGTTACTTTCAAATTTTACGGTTATCTCTAAGTTGCCAAATGTTTTTTTTCCTTTGCCAGATTGCGCGACTGCCCTTAGTCACCCGATCATAGAATACAAATGTTAAGTGTTAAAACTCCTTGAGACATCACGACAGGTAATATGCCTTTCATTTTATCTGATGACTTTGCGAGATACCCTTAGCCGTTGAGTTGGGAGGAATTTTCCTTTTGGGCTCTTTTATTCTCAGACTTGGCAACCACCGTAGGATCTTTTAATTGCTTCATCCGATGGCTGTCGCGCAATCGCCAAGTAATCCTTTATACCTTTAAAATCTTCTGAGACTTTGCGACAAACAGAAGCCCGTAGTGAGTCTCATAGTTTCTGAATGAGTTTTTACCTTTTGGAAATCACACGATCATTCTTTTTGAAATCCACTTACCTTTTGACACATGTCTCATTGCATAATGGAAAGCTGAGTCATCTCCTGAATCTGGCGACAACCTGACTGTACTTTTTCCCAAACCACATATGGTTAGTTGCAAGGTCTCAGAAACTTTAACTTAACTGGCATCTTTTATGGAGACTACGTGACTAAAGCTTTCACAACATACTTAACGTCAGACCCATTTAGCGATTGCGTGACATAAAGAGACCGCGATGTCTTGTGATAAACCCTTGACTGCTGAAAACTTCATGCGACATCACGACCTGTCTATGGGCCCCTTCATATACTGCTGGCCTATTTAATGATCATGTGACTACGTGATTCAAACTAAATCATGAATTCTGGAAATGCCAAAGGAATATTCTAATGTTAAAAGAGACTACGCGACACAAGCTAATCGCCAAGTCTGGGAGAAAAAGGGTATATGTCATTTAAGTTATGTGACTAGGCGATCATAATATAACACATGATTTAAGTGAAACAAAAAGGTAACTACGAAACATAAGTGAAAAAGACCTTAGGGTTTATTTTCAATTTGGAGCACCAAATAAGACCCAGGGTTTCAAGGTTTTTTGCACATTCTCATAGATTCAGACTTGAAAACCTTAAAAACTTCGACAGGGATAAGGCTTATGAATTGAGAGAGCTCTACTTTAAACAGGAAACCATAGAGAGAAGACCTCAAAACTTTAGGGAAACCAGCAGAAACTAGGAATACAACCAATAGTGGCTCTAATGAGGATTGGCTAAACATGGTTTATGACAAAGAACCACAGAATCTCTAGTTGGAGACCACCACAAAAAATGGAGCAAAATACCAAAAATAGGAAGGGAAATATTTACAAAACCTACAAATAGGGAAAGGAAAGGCTACATATGATACATATTTACATGTGCACTACTTTGATTCTTACTCAAAGAAAGGCTTCAAAATTTTCCCATGCATAGGCAACTCAAAACTTTCTCCCTCCATATCTTTCAACAAATATGAGTCTTTGCCAAAATGTTCTAAAATAATATAAGGTCCTAGCCATAAAGACTCAAATTTCTTGTGTTTACCTCTGTCTTCTGCCATTGCATTCCATTGGAGAACCAAGTCACCAGGATAAAACCTTCTATTAGTAGCCCTTTTGTCAAACAAATACTTCATTTTTTTTTGTAACCTTATGTTCTCTCTCTGACTATCTCTCCTCGTTTCATCTAATTCTATCAGTTGTATCATCCTCTCTTGCATTGGGTTAGAGACATCTAAATGTTCTTCTTGTATGAATTGGTAAACAGGTAGTAAATTGTTAATTGGTAACCTTGCTTGTAAACCATATATCAATTCAAAAGGGGACTTACCAGTTTCCTTTTTGAGTGTTATCCTATCAGCCCAAAGAGCTAATTTCAACTTTGTATGCCATGTTTTCTTATTTTGTTCTAGAGTCCTCTTTAGTATCTTTAATATGATTTTGTTGCTAGACTCAGCTTGTCAATTATCCTGTGGGTGATATGGGGATGAGTATGATATTAAAATCACATATCTTTCACAAAAACTTGTCATTTCTTCTGATCTGAAACTCATGGCATTATCCATTACTAATTTACTAGGCACACCAAACCTGGTTAAAATGTTATCCATGAGAAACTCAGTAACCACCTTGCTTGTTTCTCTCCTGGTAGGGATAGCTTCAATCCATTTAGTAAAGTAATCAGTGGCCACCAATATCCAGCTATGGCCTGCACTAGATTTCTCTTGAAATTCACCAATAAAATCAATCCCCCACATAGAAAAAGGAGCCTCAATGCTCACTGGATTCAATAACAGAGCTCCTGCAAATTTCAATTTGTTGGAAAACCTCTGACATGGTTGACATTTCCTGACATGAATATACGTATCCTTGAACAAGGTAGGCCAATAATATCCTAACCTCAAAATCTCATGGGCAGTGGTGTTAGCAAAAAAGTGACCTCCACATTCCCCTTCATGCATCTCAGTCAAAACTTTCTCAGCTTGGTGTTTGTCAAGGCACAACAATAGTATACCATTCTTATCTTTCCAAAACAAATCTCCTTGGATCAGAATATGCCTTTGAGTTTGTAATTTCAGACTCTTCTTCTGATTCTCAGACAAATAATCAAGGCACTTAGCATTTTTGAGAAAGAAAACAATATCTGCATAATATGGTTGCCTTTCTATACTAGTAATAGTTTGGTCATGTATTTCTGTCTGGTTCAGCTGTACTAAATCCAGGTTCTCTTATGTCATAATTTTTTCCAGGCCCTGTCCTCTTATTAGTTTGGTGATATTGATTCCAAGGTTGAACTCTTGAATTCTTGTAATCCACTTACATCTCTTACCAGTGACCTCTGACTGTGTAAGGATATATTTTACTGCTGAATGAGGAACATAGACCTGCACCTTGGCACAAGCCAAGTAGGGCCTAAAATATTTTACAGCCTTTACCAATGCATAAGCCTACTTTTCCATTATTTCATAATTAAGCTCTGTAGCCTGCAAGGATCTACTATAAAAAGCTATGGGATGTTCAAATCCTTGTTCATCCTTTTGAAGCAATATGGCAGCAATTGTATGAAATGAGGCAAATGAAAATAGAGAGAAAGGATTAGTGTAATCTGGAGATTTCAAAACTGGAGCCTCTTGCACTACCTCCTTAATTCTTTCAAATGCTTGCTGAGCCTCTTCACTCCAAACAAACTTAGCATCTTTCTTTAACAATTTTACAATGGGCTTAACAATTTCTGCAAAATTGACTATAAATCTTCTGACAAAATTTATCTTTCCCAAAAAGGATTGCACACCTTTTAAATTCTTTGGGGCAATTACTCTTTGAATTTCTTCCACTCTTTCAGGGTCTATTCTTACCCCTTCCCTGGACACTATATGTCCCAGTAACTTTCCCTCTTTGACTGCAAAGTTACACTTCTTAGGATTCAGTGAAACACCATATTCTAACGCTTTGTTAAAAATCTTACCCAGGTGGTCACAATGATCAATAGCCTTCTTGGAATATGCAGTCAAGTCATCTTGATAAATAACCATGAATAGATCTATGAATTATTTGAAAGCAACATCCATGGCTCTCTGAAAAGTTTCCCCTGCATTTAATAACCCAAAAGGCATTCTGATATACACATATGTTCCCCAAGGTGTAGCAAATGCAGTTTTATACTACTATGTTTCTTTAACTAAAACCTGGTTGTAACCTGAAAAACCATCCATCATGGACAATAATTCACAACCAGTCACCTTATGCAACATTGCTTCCATATTCGGTAGTGAATAGTTATCTTTCAATGAAGCAATATTGAGGTTTCTGAAATCAACACACAGTCTGATGTCCCCATTTTTCTTTCTAATAGGCACTAGATTTGATACCCATGTTGAATGTCTAATGGGCTGGATTATCCCTACATCTTTGAGTTTCATTAACTCTTGCTGCATCTTGGGAGCCAACAAGGGCTTAATAGGTCTCTGCTTTTGCCTGAATGGCTTCACATCTGACTTCAAAGGGATCTCATGCTAAAAAAGGTCTTCTCTATATGCTTTCAGGTCATCATAGGACCAAGCAAAGATATGTTTGTATTTTCTCAGTAGTTTGATTAGATTTATTCTTGCATGAGAATCCAAACCCTTTCCAATATAAGTTGTTTGAGGATTATTTTCAAATCCTAAGTTTATTTCTTCTAGATCCTCAATATTGGCATTGCTCAACTTTGATGTATCATTTTGCTGACTTATAAACAATGCCTCAAGTTCAACCAAACCCCTAGGATTCTGATTAGAACTTAATTGGACAACTTCATTTCCAAAGATATAATCTTTTCCATCATCATGTTCCAGTAAGGAACCACAATCTATACTTTGGTTCTCATAATGATCCAAACATTGCATGAACCTTAAAATATCTTGATCATCCTGGAACACCTGCCAGTTGTATATGTTGTCTGGAACAACTGATCTTGTTTTGACTTCAAGTATTGATACTCCATGTAAGGTCAAATCATCTTTTTTCATAGCCACATTTGCTAGAAAATCAGCTATAATATTTTTTGACCTTTCTAACCAATTTATATTAAAAGAATCAAACATTTCAAATTGATCCCAAATAGCATGTTTGTACATTTTCAATCTATCATTCTTCACAACATATTTAGATCAGACTTGTGCTACCACCAACTCAGAATCACCGTAAACCTTGAAAATCTTTATACCATGTTTGATAGCGATTTCAAGTCCTAAGAATAAAGCCTCATATTCTGCAGTATTGTTTGTACATTGGAATTCTAACATAAATGAGTACTTAAAAGTTGTACCTGATGGAGACATCAACAATACTCCTGCCCCTGATCCTTCTTTAGAGCAAGCACCATCAAAGTACATTTTCCACAATCCATCTTCCTACAAGATTAAATCTTTGTTCAAAGGGTCGGCTTCTTGATCTTTATGTTCATCTTTTTGCATTCTAAAATTTTCCATGTCTATGTCAATGCAACAGTTTACATTAGTATCCTCATATTTTTCTATCATGTGGGGAGTTCGGCTCTCCCTCAAGACATTAATGTTTTCTCCAGCAATGTTGAAAGTAGCATATGATAAATCATTTTTTATACTACCACCCATTGAGGCACTCCATTTTCTTGACAACAACATGCCATAATGAGGAGGTATGTCAACCACAAGAACATTCATAGTCATTACTACATCAGGGCAAACTGCTAGTCCATAAGGCATAGCCTCAATAGTACCAATCATAGGGACCTCTCTAGAATCCATAGCTCTACATCTACCATGAGGTGTATCAACTTGTAGCCCCATTGCCTTCATGATTTCAACTGGCATAATTGTATTAGAGGCTCCTGAATCAATCATACAATTCTTGAGCATTTTATCATTAATTATTAATGAGAGAAAAAATGGGTCAACAACGTTTGGAGAAGAAGTTGCATTTAAAAATATTTGAGGGATTTTAGATGTCAACACCTCTACTTCATTTCCCTTGGTAGTTGGCCTCTTAGAAACCTCCATTGGACTTTGAATCTTTATTGTGGGTACACCATTTAATAATGACATTACTTTTTCCTTATGTTCTTTGATCTTCATCATTTCTAGAAACGGGACCTTAACTATCATCTAGGACAAGCATTGACCCATATGTACTGGAGTATATCTCATATCTGAACACTTTGATTTGTCAATAGTAACATCATTTTCCTCGTTGTGTTCCTTTTGAACTGACTCCTGAAAAACATTTGGCTCTATGGCTTTTGTAACAATCTTGACCTTGTGTTTATTTACACTTTCATTAGGTCCTTCTTTTTTCTGAACATACTTAGTGTCTACCCTATTCTCCTTTATAAAGACACCTGAAGGTTGGCTACCAGCACCACCTACCACCCTATTCCTTAAGTGGTAATTGCTTCTAGCTTTATTTACTAACTCTGCAGTGATTATAGCCTTCTCTTCATCTAAAGCTTTCCTTATGAGTGGAACATCCTAACCATCTTGAGCATAACATCTTATACTATCATCAATTTCATCAGTTTCACTATTAGATAAGATTTGTTGGTGATGATTCTCAATCCTCTTTTGTGAGACATAGGAATCATGATTTTCCTCCTCACAGTTTGAATCAACATCATGGCATGAAAAGGTATTGGTCATACTATGATCACAGTGTTCCCCCTCATCATTTTCTTGTTCCTCACTTTCCCTTAAATCCAAGGAGACAACACAAAATTCAGGGTTATGAGGGGCATCACAAGCCTCACACCAAGTCTCCTCATTACAAAAATGAACAGAATTTCTATGTAAGGGGTCAGGAGTCTTATTGTCTATTTTTTCCCTTTTAGGTGCAATAACAGGCTTTCCATCTTTGAACTAAGTTCCATATGGATGATTTTGCATTATGTTCTGAGGGTTGTGAGTAGTATTGTAAGAAGGTCTATTATTCTAAGGAGCCCTATATTCTTTATATTCTGGCTCTTTTAGGTTGCTCTTACTAAACCTTGCATCATCCCTTCTGTTTAACTTACCAGATACTCTTCTGTTCATTTCAATATTGACTACTATCTTATAAGCATCAGTAAGAGTCCTGGGGTTTTTATCTCTCAGAGCATATCCCATCTTGGAATCAAAAGCATTTAAATAAGTTGCTAGACATACCTCTTCATCTAGCTTTATCTTCTGGAATAGTTTATGCATATCTCTTTGGCACCTTGTGTTAAACTCATTAACCTCTTCATTGTAATTTTTCTTGATATTATTGAACTCATTCAATAAAAATCCTTTATTTGTTTTGTCTTCATACTGATCTTTAAACAATTCAATCAACTCGTCCATAGAAACAACAGAGCCATTAGCAAGACCTCTAAACCATTCTCTTGCATCCTCTACTAAGGACTAAACAAATAAATTCATTAATACATCCTCATGGGTGATATTCAAGTCATCAACAAAGTCAATGAATTTACTTAAATGTGTCTCACATGAAATTACATTATTACCTGCAAACTTTGGAAGCTTTTCTCCTATATCACCCACATCTTTAGGAAAAGCATTAGGGTATCCAAGGATACCAACAAAATCAAATTGTTTGTACCTCTTAGTATGTAGTGGTTTCCTTTGAAAACCATCATCCTCTTTGGAAGAAGTAGCTTTTCCTTTAAAAGTTGTATTATTGTCTGGCCCAGTATGAGAATATTTTGAAGATTGTAAAAAATCTATCTTTTTCTTCATTTCAATTGTGGCAGCTTCCATTTGTGCCTTTTCCAACTTTTTTTCCATGGTTTCTTTCTCAATTCTGAATTTTTCTAAATCAATTTCTAACTTAGACATTTGTTCTACCCAAGGCTTCTGAAGTTTAGGTTCTTGATCTCTATGTTCACCCATCTTTTGTTTACCCTTATTTATTAGTAAAATAGAAGCTTTATGAGTGAATGGTATTTCCTAGTCCTTCTGAGACCTCTCTGTATCTTTCATAGTTTGGTGTTTTGAAAATATTTTTCTGTTGTTATCAAGATCCTTATGATCATTTATTTTCTTTCTCATTTCTCTTTCCTTTTTCATTTGTTGAACTAAGGCGAGCTGCTTCAAAATAAACTTCTCTTCATTTGCTAGCATATCAGA
>MU222746.1:25638-37798 GCA_018584345.1 Thuja plicata
CACCAAAGATCCTAAAGATCCAACATAGGAAACAATAAAGACATAGATTTAGGTCCACATGTATCCCAATGAGAGACCCTAACATTAATTACATTATAAAAATTAAATGCATCAGTTGTCTAGAAGACCCAACATCAATACCACAACTCGGTGAGAAAGACAATCGAGCACAGAGACCAATTGGTGAAACCCACCGAGCAACCAAGAACAACCACCAAGACCCCATTGGTGAAGCCAGAGAAAATCAATAATTGAGCCCAAGTGGTGAACCAAAAAACCTTCAATTGAAAAAGAAAAAGTAGTTATCGAGCACTTTACCTAATAGTCTCCAACAAGCTATCAAACCAAAGCAAACATATTTTTGGTTGATACAAGACTGCCAAGAACCCAAGATGCTCCTACATCAGACACCTGGGGTTAAAAGAAATGATTTTCTAAATCATGTGTCAGGTAAAACCTAAATTGAATCCAACTTAGATTGAGAAATGCAAGATGTTTCCTCAATAGATTTGTTCTTCCACTTTACCAGATATTCCATGTAATCCTTTCCTCTTGTACTTCTTCCAACTCTCTGTTTCAAAATCTGCTCAACTTCTTCTATCTGTTTCTTAGGATTATCACTTGGTACTATCACTTCTTCATCAAGTTCATGATACGTATACAAATCTAAAATATTGAATATAGGTGATATATCCATGTCATCAGGTAATTCTACTTCATAAGAATTTCCACTATCAAATCTTATCAATATCTTGCAAGGACCAAATTTCTTCATCTTCAATTTACCATATGTTCCAATAGGAAATCTATTTTTCTTCAAATAAACTATAACTACATCACCAACTTCAAAATTCTTATGTCTTCTTGATCTATCTACACTATCCTTGTATTTATGATTACTTTGTTCCAATTTAAGTTTCACTTCATCATGCAATGTCCTCATAAACTCAAAAAAAACTTCTCCTTCAACACTTATTTTCTCCTCTCTAGAAATGTCTCTCAAGTATGGTATACCTCTCATTTTTGTGCCATTAACAATATTAAAAGGTGTCTTTCTAGTGCTTCTATTCACTAAACTATTATATGCAAACTCTTCTTGTGCCAACATCAAATCCCAATTACTCAGTGTGTCTCCAACTAAGCATTTCAATAAGTTACCCAAACTTCAGTTTACAACCTCCATTTTTCCATCAGTCTATGGATTAAATGTAGAATTATACTTTAATTTGGTGTCCAACTTCTTCCAAAGTATTTTACAAAAGTAGCTAACAAACTTACTTTCTTGGTCATAGATGATACTTCTCGGTAATCCATGCAATCTGACGATATCCTTGAAGAAAAGATTTTCTATACGTACTGCATCTGATTTTTTTCTACATGGTATGAAATGTTTCATCTTAGAAAATCTATCCACAACAACAAATATGGAATCATTACCTCTTGTTGTCCTCAATAAGCCAAGAAAAAAATCCATGCTGATATCACTCCAGGGTTTCTCAGGAATAGAGATCGGTGTATACAAACCAGTTCTGACTTACTCCTTTTACAACTTGGCAAACTCTACAAATTTTTGAACATCGTTATACAACTGAGGCCAACAATACCTTTCGTTAAGCAAACTTATTGTCTTATCAATACCAAAATGTCCAGCCAAACCACTACTATGTTTTTTCATCAAATTATTCCTCATTGATCTTCTCGGTATACATAATTGAATACCTTTGAACAACATACCTTCTTGAATGAAATAGTCCTCATACTTACTCAATTGATTTGGAATAGGTTCTCTACACACTCTCCATGGCTCAGAAAAATCAAGGTCATTTTCATACAAATTCTTCATGTCTTCAAAACCAAGAACCTCAATTCTCATTTCAGTCAACAAAGATCTTCTTCTACTCAATGCATCAGCAACTCGGTTAGAAAATCCACTCTTATGCTTTATCAAAAATGTAAATTCTGCAAATACTCTACCCATGTCATATGTCTCTGATTAAAATTATTCTGACTACCCAAATATTGTAAAGCATTATGATCAATATACAACACAAATTAACTTGGCATCAAATAATATCTCCATTTCTTCAAAGCTTGAACAATAACACATAATTCTTGATCATAGACATAGCATTTCCTTTTAGCATCATTCAACTTCTCATTAAAGAAAGAAAAAGGTTTACCTTCTTGACTCAACACAGATCCTATTGTACTTCCACTTGCATCACATTCAATTTAAAATACCTTATTAAAATTAGGTAAGGCTAATACTGCTAATTCAACAACCTTCTACTTCAAAGTCTCAAAACTCTTATCAGCTCCATGTGTCCATTTGAATTCTCTTTTATCTCTTCTCATTGTCTCAGTCATAACATTTCAAACTAAACTGAAATTTCTGATAAATGTTCGGTAAAAATTTGCTAAACCATAAAATGATCTTACCTCACTGACATTATTAGGTGTAGGCCAACTAAGTATAGCTTCAACTTTCTTAGTAACCATCTTCAAACCATTAGCTGAAATCACAAAACCTAAATACACAAGTTCTTCTTTCATGAAGGAACACTTTTTCAAATTAATCAACTTTTCCTCTTTCAATCTTTGTAACACTTGTTTTATATGCATCAAATGCTCTTCTCTGGGCCTACTGAATATCATAATATCATCCAAGTACACAATCACACATTTACTCAAAACCTCATTCATCAACCCCATAAATGTACTCAATGCATTAGTTAAACCAAAGGGCATAACTAACCACTCATACAAACTTTCTTTTGTCATGAAACTAGTCTTCCATTCATCACCTTCTCTAATTCTGATATGATGATATCCACTCTTTAAATCAATCTTTGTAAAATATTTTTCTCCACTCAAACAATCCATTATATCATCCATCCTCGGTATAGGGAACCCATACTTAACTATTATCTTGTTATTAGCTCTTGAATCAATGCACATTCACCATTCTCTATTCTTCTTAGGTGCTAACACAACTGGTACTGCACATGGACTCAAAATTTATCTGATCAAACCCTTGTTCAAGAACTCATGAACTTGTTGGTTGAGCTCCTCATTCTTGGTTGGTGTCAATTGGTGTGGTGCCTTATTTGGAAAAATAGCTCCAGGAATCAAATCCAAACAATGACTAATATCTCTCATAGGTGGAAAACCATCAGGTACATTATCTAAAATGATCTCCTTATATTCGATGAGCAATTTATCAACTTCTTTAGGGACTTTATCTTCTGTGTTCCTACTTAGTTTGCTAGGAATCAAAGCATAATAAATACCATTCCTTTTCAAATCCTTAACAAACTGTCTACCTTCCATCAAACAAACTTTCACAGATGTACATATTTCACCAATAGATTCTTCCACCAAAGCTAAAAAGATTTGCTTCTTGCCATCAACCCAAATATCACTCTTCCATCATTTATGACATGTCTATTATATTGCCAAGGTCTACCCAACAAAATATGACAACAATCCATAAGCATAATATTACACAACACCTTATCATAATACTTTCCAATATTTAGATTCACAAAACATTGTTCACTCATAATTAGTGTATGCCCATCCTTGATCCATGAAATCTGATAGGGATTTGGGTGCTTCATTCTTTCTAACTACAATTTGGTGACCATCTCCTTAGATGCTAGATTCTTCGAGCTTCTACTATCAACAATTACCTTCCAAACTTTATCTGTAACTCTGCATATGGTCTTAAACAACCTTTTCCTTACTGGATCTTGCTTATTTTTCTCACTCTATTATGTTCTTCTGACCATTAGGTTTCCTTCCTTCTCAGGTTTATTCAGTGACTCTTCATGCACTATAGCATTTAAGCTTCTACCAAATTTCTTGCTTGCATGTGTACACTCAAAAGATCTATGTCCTTCTTCACCACAATTATAACAAGTTCCTTGGAACCCTCTTCTTCTATATCCACCTCAGGAGGAATTGCTTCTTCCTCAAAATGAACTTCCACCTTTCCATTTGGTCTTTCCTTTGTCTTGATGTGTGTCTTGATTATTCTTGTATGGATTAGATATACTATTTTCACCATAGGATTTGCCTCTTCCTCTAGGGAATCTACCACCTCTTCCTCTTTATCTTTGTTCATATCTTTTTTTCAACTTCTCCTCAGCTTTTAGGTCAAATTTATAAGCCTCCTCAATACTTTCCATCTATAACAAAGTAATTTCATCTTATATAGAAACTCTAAATATATTCAGATATCTTGCTATTCTTTCCACATCATCTTCAGCATGTCCAGATCTGATATCTAATCTATAAAATTCCTCAGTGTAATCTTTTACTGAGCTATCTTTCTAATTCAAACTTTGCATTCTCCTAACTAGGTTAATTTGGTAATCAAAAGGCAGAAACTTTCCTTTCAACTTGTTTATCATCTTATCCCATACCTTGATCTTGTCTTTACCCTTCTTCTTTTGATCTAATTGCAGATGCTCCCACTACAAGGATGCATGACCTTTGAACTTAGTACTTGCAATGTTCACCTTTTTCTCCTCTGATACATTCTCATACTCAAAGTATTTCTCGATCTCAGTTATCCTGTCTATCAATTCATCCGAGTCCAAATTTTCCACTATACTCAGAAGGATTAAACTGAGGTGTGGATTTCAAACTTTTCAAAGCTCTCAGGAATCTTTCTCCTTCCTGATCCATCATTGGTGCAAGTGTATCTTCTCCATGCACTTCCTCAAATTCATCATCACTAACATCTTCAAGATGTCTTCCTCTGTGCTGGGCTATCTCAACAACTCCTAATCTTGCATCAATCTATCTTATCATATTAGCTAGACCTGGATCTACATCCTCTCCCACGAACCATCTTGAAACCCTCTGCAATTGTAGGTCAGATTGAAATCTAATACCCTAAAAAAATAAACCAAATAGGGTTTACCAGAAGGAACCTTAGATCTTACCTAGACTCTGATACCACCTGACGCAAGGAGGGAAGGATAGTTTGGGCCAAAGACACTCCCAACTACCCAAACCAAATTGCAAAGTAACTTGGAAGAAACAAAACAAAATGGGAGAGAAAGAAACAACAAAACTTTATATTATTTCATCAAACATTTTACATGTCCAGCTATAAGGCCTTCCCGATTTCAACTATATACATTTAGATCTTTAAAAATTAATCTTCATACATGAGAGGTCACAGACCTTAGATCCAAATCATTCACTATCCTCCACTGCTATCAGAATCCACCCCAAAAATATAAGAACCAAAAACTAATATATACAAGAGTCCACCAAAGAGGTCGGCACCAAAGATCCTAAAGATCCAACATATGAAACGAGAAAGACCCAGATATAGGTCCACACGTATCCTAATGAGAGACCCCAACATTAATTACGCTATAGAAATTAAATGCACAAGTTGGCTAGAAGATCCAACATCAAAACCACAACTCAGTGAAACCCATTGAGCAACCAAGAACAACCACTGAGACCTCGTCAATGAAGCCTGACAAAAGCAATAATCGAGCCCGAGTGGTGAACCAAAAAAACTTCAATTGACCAAGCAAAAGAAGTTACCGAGCACTTATCAAACAATCTCCAACAAGATATTGAACCAAAGAAAACATATTTTTGGTTGATACATGATTGCCAAGAACCCAAGATGCTCCTGCATCACACACACACACATGTAGATGTAGATGTAAATGTAGAGGTATATGTATATGTATACACACACACACACACACACACACACACACACACACACACACACACACATGTGTGTGTATTTTAATATATACATAATATAATGTTTATTGAAAAATATAATACTTGTAATATATTTATAAAATATTATATATATATATATATATATATATATATACATTAATATTTTTTAAATATTATTTATACATCCATATCGGATATCAGACATGTTTCCGATATTGGGTATACTTAGATGCTTGCCACGGCTAGGTGTATTGACACCCAGGCCTACTAAAAGGTCAACACTAAATTTCACTTTTTTGTGCAGATGTAAAATACATTTTTTTCACATCACCACTTTTTGGCCACTCATGATCCTACACATACCCTTATCTTTGGCTAAAATATAGATAATGTCAATGGGTTCTAGACCAACTGAATATGTAAATGGTAAATTAGAATTCATTCTTATAACCAATAAGTTTTTCTCCAATGTTTGACTATGTGATTGCTTATGTGAGGTGGTGAAAAATGGAGTGAATGGATGTCGTCAAGTGTATGAATTAAGATGCAATACCTTGTACACATTGTGAGAGAATTATGTAATAAATAAGATTTGATGGATGACATAGATTTACTTTGAAAGGTCCATATGACAATTTTTTTAAAAATTTCCGTATATTCTTTGTATTTGTTGTTGGAGCCTCGTAAACTAAGTTGGTTCTTTGTGGCTAGATTGGTACTTATTTCTTTGGACAAGGGGATTGGTGTCTCTACATGTTGGTGCATACAAATTAGATGGGAGATGAGTGTCTCCTCTTGGGTTGTAAAAATTTCCAGTTGGTGCCTACACATTATTGAAAGTATTATCATTTTGCAAGGATGGATTCAGATAGTAGACCCAAGTAGATATTCTCACCATGGTTTTCGCCTTACAGGTCTCCACGTAAATTGACATTTTATTGTACTTATATTTGGACGTGCTTATCATTTGCATAGTTTCTTTGAAGTTATCTTAAGGTGTGATATTGATTTTGAAACATGGGTTAATGAGTTTGACTAAAAAACTACAAGGTTGAATCTCGATAGGAATATATCATAGCTGGACTTGCTGTGGAAAAATATCTCCTACATATCAATTGATGAGATTAAGGGGATTTATAATGAATGATTCACACGGAAAAATACTTGATGAGGTTTTGTAAATGGGGTTGCAAGAAAAGTGAGCTTAACCTTGGAGGAAACTCTATGGTTACGCGTGCTTGAGTTGGAACAGTACTGGGATGGGTGACCTCCTGAGAAGTCTTGGTGCTTCACCTTTATGAGGATCACCTAGATTCAATGATTTCTAAGTGTCCTATCCATTCTCATGAGAGATGAGCTCTTGTGAACCACTACTCATGACACATGGGTCACCTAATTTGACTCAAAAACTACGCGGTTGAATCTTGGTAGCAATATCACAATTTGACTTGTTGTGGAAAAGTATCACCTACATATCAAATGATATTGAAGTTATAATGAGTTTTGAATTTAAAAATTGGTATATGTTGTTCACCCCCCCCAATATGTCTATGTACATAACAAGGCTATGGATCCCCATAAACCACTTTTATTTTTTATTATTACATATATTAGATTTTTTTGAATAAATAATATTTCTACTAGTGCAAGCTTTAATTTTGTATAAGTTATAATTATCCTATAGTTCAATAATATGGTGTTTTATAACTTTTTTTTAAGTGGTCAAAATAGGGAAAATCTTATGTCAATATTTGTTTTTCAAATCTCCTAGTTAGATGAATGGATATCCATATCACAAACCAAACATGTAAAAATGATGTTGAAGAAGTTTAAGATGGAAAATTACAAACTAGCTAGTACACCTATTATTCCAGGGTGTAAGTTAAATAAGGATGTTGAATATTTCTCCAAAAAATCAAACTTTGTATGGATTAATGATTTAAAATTTATTGTATGTGACTTCTTTTAGACCTTATATAATGTAAACAATATTTGTGTTTCTAAGATTTTAAAACGTACCTAAGGGAACCCATATGATGGCAGTAAAAACATTTCTCAAACATTTGAAAGCTACTTTGGATTATGGATCCTAAAAGTAAGAATTTTATTTTGACAACCTATATAGATGCTAATTGGGCTGAAAGTGTTGATGACTAAAAAAGTACTCGCAACAATGCATTATTTCTTGTGACAACCTTGTGTGTAATGGTTGGGAAAGAAGTTGGAATCAATGTCCTTATCTAAAGTAGAATCATATTATGTTGTAGTAGTTTCTTTTTGCACTTAGGTACTTTGGTCTAGAAAACTTTGAAGGATATGAAATTTTACTAGGATAATCCTACTCCAATTCTTTGTGACAATACCTGCACCATAAATTTTTCAAATAATCTCATAGTGCAATCAAAGAAAAAACACATTTCAATCAAGTATCATATTTTGAGGGATAAAGTTGCATATGAAGAAGTTAATATGGAGTATGTTGAGACAAAAGAATAGATTGCAAATATCTTCAAAACCCCTTCCAAAGGAAATATTTGAATATCTTAGATAGAAATTAGGAGTGATATCTTTTTTGTAATAATTCAAGAGAAAGTATAGGTTCAAGGGGAGTCTTGATTTTGTGTTGACTCACTACCACAAGTAGAACAATTGGCTTAATAATGAATTGTGTTATATCATAGTATGTGGATTGTTAAATGTAGTGTTCTCATTAATGTGAAGGAAGATTAAGCATTGATGCCAAAGAGGCTTGTAGGACAATTCATATCAATGTGATATCAATGAATTTGATACAATGGATTCTATTGGATAGATTCTCTCATTGATATCATGTTTAGAAATCTCTCTTATAAAATATTAATGTTATCATTATGTACAAGGATTAACTATTTTTGATTATCTAGTCCATTTTTTGAAGTCAGGAAGTGTTTGCATTATACTCTAAGGTTTGTTGTTAAGAGTTGATTTAAGAATCAACTTACACTACCATTGTTCATGTTATTGAATTCTATCACAAATGAGTATTTTGGCCTATGGTTTAATAAGTACATATACACACAAATACAAATCTATTCTATTTTCAGAGGTTGTGGTCTAGAAGAATTAAATTTAGAAATTAAAGAGTGTACATTGTGTTAGGTTTATTGACTGTGCAAAAGTTTTTATTGGATGCATTAGGAAAGGAAATGTGCACCGCCTAGATAAAGTGTGTGAAGGTAATATAGGATAGTTGTGATGCAGTCATAATCAGAGTTTCCCCAATGGAGATGGTCCAACCATGCGAGGAGAGTCAACACAATGGAAACAATCAACACAAGATCATAAGAGACTCAACAATGAACAATAAACATGCCTCACATGCCTTCATATTATCAAATAATCAAGATTTACATCATACTTGCCCAAAAACATATCAACTTACATTCTAAGACACACATGCCTGATTACATACAAAAATCTAGATCCATACTAGATGCTAACCTCTCAAAGGCTAACTACTAAAGCTACAGGGAACAGGAAAACATGAACAAACTGAAAGGAAATATTTTTGGTTGATGCAAGATTGCCAAGATCCCAAGATGCTCCTGCATCAAGTTGAGTCCATTTTAGAAAATGAAAATCGTAATCTTACTCCTAATTTAACACATTTGATTTAGGATTAAACAAACTACACATTGATAATATTTAAATTAAGGAATTTATCTTTGGCTGAAATGCAGACAAGTTAAATGGGTTCTATGCCAAATGAATATGTAAATGATAAATTGTAATGCATTCTTATAACCAATAATTTTCATTCCAATGTTTGAGTGTGTGTTTGCCTATGTGAGGTGCTGAAAATGGGGTGAATGAATGTTGTCAATTTTATGAATTAAGATGCAATATCTTGTACACATTGTGACAAAATTATGCAATTAATAAGATCTAACAAATGACATAGATTGACTTTGAAAGATCCACATGACAAATCCTTTTTTATATTTCCATATATTATTTATATTTGATGTTGGAGCCTCATAAACTAAGTTGGTTCTTAGTGGCTGGGTTGGTGATTATTTATTTGGACAAGGATATTTGTGTCTACTAAAGGTTGGTGCTTACAAATCAGATTGGAAAGCGTGTCTCCATCTTGGGTTGTAAAACTTGCTAGTTGGTGTCTGCAAAATTATTGGAAGTATTACTCTTTTATGAGGATGGATTCAAACAATAGATCCAAGTAGATATTCTCACCATGGGTTTTCACCTTATAGGTTTCTACATAGATTGACATTTTTTTGTATTTATGTTTGGACATGCTTATCTTTTGCATAGTTTCTTTGATGTTATCTTAAAGTACGATAGTGATCTTGAAGTTGCATTTATTTTTTAATTTAAAAATTGGTATATATTGGCATAATAGGTCTATGTATCCTCCACTAACCACTTTTGTTTTATTATTATTATATATATTAGATGTTTAAAAATAAAAATTTCAACTAGTGCAAGCTTTAATTTTTTGTAAGCTCTAAAAATGTTACGATTGTTCAATAAGATGGTTTGTTTGTTTTTTTCTAACTTGTTTCTAAGTGGTCAAAAGAGGGCAAATTGTATGACAATATTTATTTTTAAGTCATCATGGATCTAATAGTAAGGCCCATTTTGTCTCAATATGTTACCCATAAAAATTCCCTTAAAAAATCCTCATATGAAAGAACATTCTAGGAAACTCTTTTAACCCAATTTTTGCAAACCTCATATTTGTAATAAACTCAACATTTATATGCAAAATTTAAAAGACAAAATCTATAAATAAACTTGCACAATGTATCTATACCTTGTAATGTCTTATATCTAACTAGCATAGCCATGGTTCAACTTTGCACCACATCTACTCAGTCTAGGAGTTCATACCTCCCACAACCATGATATGACTCTGATACGACTTGTTTGAAAATAGTGCATTTGAACCCTAGGTCATTTAATATATTTCCTACATAGCCACATGAGATATGAATATGTACAAGCTTACAAAATGACCATAATGTATAGATAAAATAGACAAGACATAAGATAACTCAATATATACCTCGATAAATGCATTAAGAGGGAAAATATAAACATCTAAAAGCACCTATACTCCATATATTATTTCAAAAATAAACAATATATGTATTTCAAGAGGTACAATGGATACTTAATAAGTATCGAGCCTCCTTAATACATCTGCCATGTGTTCAAGCATATCCTATTTCATGCTTCACACATGTACTCCTTAAAAGACACAATAATATTCAACAACCCACTCACTTAACCAATCATAGGCACTAAATATGTGTTTTCTTATATAGACTCAAGCTCACAAAAATATAAACAAATTATTAGTGTAATATTGAATAGTGCTCATTTCACACAATGCCCTGAGAGAATGGTTATCTTCCTTTAAATTCTTTTATGTTTCATGTTGCTTCACTATTTTTTTTTGCACATTTGAATTACAAGATACGATTGAAATGTTTCTAGCATTTTAGTTTCTGGGTACTTTGATCCCCAATGGCGGATTCATTGTCACTTTGATCCCTGTCGAAAAGTTAGGGATACAATTGAATATCTACATCGTAGTAATGAAATCGAATTAAACTTTACCAATTCTTTAGGCATTAGTTTGTAATCCTCTCTTGAGATAAAAAGCTCCAATATCTTTCATACAAATTACCTTTCAATCTTGGGTTTGATTGGCTTCTCATATGCAAAATCTATGATATACTAGCTTGTTTCAAGCCCTCTAAAGCCAAAAGCAAACACAAATTACACAAAAAAATTAATGAGAACAATGCAATTATCAAGAGCTTCGACAATCTTCATTCCAACTGGATTTTTCCCTCTAAGATCACAAAACAAAAGCCCCACTTGATTGTATGAGCATCTTTTATTCCCCAACTTGTAATCCCCGACAAACAAGAACAAGAATCAACATCTGTTGTCAAATCGAAAATCTAAACTAGAAACACAGATTAATTTTAGTTACTTTGACTCTGGTTCCTGTAAAACTGTAACTGCAATGCTTGTTGGCAAAGCACAGAGAAGATCATATCCGCTAAGAAAAGCATTGCACTCTTAGGAGAAGAGCACGAGTGACTATGTTTCAATTTCTAATTTTAACGTTATATATTAATAGTTTACTTGTATTTCCTTAATTAGAAATTTTGAGTGACTATACATTTGTACATAAGTATTGGGAAATTTTGAACAATTTTTAAGAGATTTATGCATAGATATTGACATTTTTTGAGGTGCTTAAAATATATAGATACACAAAATTAACTATAATCATATAATATACTTCTCCTAAAATATCTTACTTGTTGAACAACAAAAGTACATGCCATGAATAATTGTCCCTAGTAAGTCTTGCTCAAGTTCTAATTTAATAGGAAGCCATATGACATGATTTGGGGAC
>MU222746.1:76702-87723 GCA_018584345.1 Thuja plicata
GTGGAACAGCCCGAGCACCAACATACTTTAAAAAAGGAAGAATCTGATCTGCTGCCTCAGGAACTACAAGAGTATACGCAGCATAATAGTAGGCTTCCTGAGCAGCCTCTATATGATGTCCAACTGTGCTCTAGCCAATGCCTCTTGCAACTCTCAGACCTCTCGGTCCTGCTTTGATATCCGTGTATCTCCGATGACCACCTGTGTGTAAAGGTCATCCTGCTCCCTCTGCGTCTGTCACACACTCTCCCTTGCTCTACGGAGAGCCTCCTGTAGCTGGGTCACCTGTCCACCTGCTGGAGTGTCAGTTGGAACTGCATCGGCCATGACAGTATCATCACCCTGCTCTGTAGCTCTATCCTGGCTACCACTAGGGCCAGCACCTACATCTGATCCCATAGGCCTCATAGGGATAGCACTCTGTTGTGTATGTGGCCGTACCACTCTATCTTACTGCTGTAGTTGTAGCTACTGTGGCTGCTGACCCTAAGGCTACTATCCTAGAAGAGGAACCTACTGTGCTTGCTACTGTGGTAGTGGCTGCACCACTAGAGGAATCTGGCCCACTGGTGATGTGAACCTAGGAAATGGATGGGCCAAGAGCTGATCTCTATATGCAGGAGTCACACTTGCATCTGTCACTGCTACCATATAATCCCATCGAGATGGCAGTACTCGAGCATCTATCATGCTACGCCCCTTGTCCAACTGCCTCTGCCACCCCTTCTTCATCTCATCGATGAATCGAGCATATGTACAGTACTCAAGAGACACATCCTGAGGCCTCCCAAACTAGCGCAACACACGTGTAAGCAAGAATCGCTCAATAACTGTGATGGTATGCCCTATCAAAGGATGTGAATAAAACATGTATGACAACTCATGTCGAGCATTGTCCCAAACCTCAGTAGCGACCCATGGTCACCATATCACTGCAGCCATATCATCTATCTGTCCTCGCCACTACTCAGTCTTACCCAGCGTAGGCTGGGTCATCAGACCGGCGTATCTGTAAATGTATGGCTCTAGTGGCTGCCTCGTATCATGGAAAATTGGCCTACATACAGGAAGGTGCTCCCAGGCCCAGATCTGTAATACAACTACTCCCGCTGCCATAGTGCGGGAAACCCCGATACATAACCTCATGCATCCCATGATACATCTATGCAAGTATACACTCACCCCATCCATATGTCACTACGGGTACATCTAGCATCTTCTGGAGCATAACGCCCCAGCCACACTCCAAACCATGCTGACCACGATCTGGTATCAGATGACAGCTCAAAAACAATGCGAGAATGACTGCCAATGGGTAATCTCGGCCATATGTGTGTATCAACTCCTCCCAAGAGATAGCTTGGCCCACTACCAACTGATCCTGAAAGATGGCTCTCAAAGCCTGTGTCCCATCTCTCAGCTGCGTGCAGTACTCAACGCGAGCTCCATGGAATGGCACTCTCAATATCCGGTATACATCCTCCAGAGTTACAGTCATCTCTCCCAGTGGTAGATGAAAGGTATTCGTCTCCAAATGGAAACACTCAACTAAGGCCCCAAGCAATCCGTGATTTACCTGAATATCGGGTAGATCACGTAGATATGTCAATCCTAACCCATCAATGTGGGCCCCGTCAGCGTCTGATAATCTCTGTAGTAATTCACCCATGACAGGATGATGGGACCTGAAACCAATATCTGGGAGATCAACCTGCAACACAAAAGGACAAAATGGGATCAATACCTCAACAATGATGATTTTTCAAAGCAAATAACAACACATGCAGCTATGAAACTACTTGACATACAGTTCAATTGGTTGACTCTGCGATACAAGGAATTAACCTTTTTTTTTTTTGCCATTTCCCATGTGAGAAAACTCTTTTCTCGCACGAGGAGACTCTGTTACCGCGCGAACTTTCTGGCTCGCGCGAAGCGAGATGTCTCTTTGTGCGAGATTCTAGGAATCTCGCGCGTCTCATGCGCAATCTCTGTTTGAGCTCTAGTGAGGGGCCCACGCGTGGAAACCCCAAACCGTGTGAGGAAATAGTTTTCTCATGCGAAGGGCGATCAAGCCCGGTGTGAGGAAACTATTTCCTCGCATGACACTTGGAAAAAACGTGTTTTAAAAGCTAAAAAAATTTAACTAACGCTAAAAAATGATAAATTTTTTGCAGAAATACAAGATTGAGTTATGAATACTCACAGGTGCATCATACTTCGCTAGTCGGTTGTGCCGTCGGGTGCACTCAAATCGATGCATATTCATAGGAATGCTCTCAATGTCAGCTGGAACTCTCACCATCTCTAAAGTTAAAGGTGAATAATGATTTGAAAATGACCCCTTTGGGCCTTATATAGCCTTTGACCTAATTTTTCAAAGTGCTCCATTTTTCGTGAAAGTTGCACCCTTGGCTAATTAGACCGTTTTAGATCCATTTTTCGTGAAAGTTGCACCCTTGGCTAATTAGACCGTTTTAGATCCATTTTTGTGATCAAAATCAAAATCTGACACTCCTAAGTAGCTTAAAATCGTGTTTTAAAAATCATGGGACTGACGTGATCGGATGTTTGTGCAGTCAACTCTCTTACGTTGGTACTCTTGTCAGGATTATCTCTAGTCATCATTTTCCTAGTTTCTGCAATCTTTTCATCAAAGTCAACTCTAGTCAATTCTAGTCAACTATGGTCAAACCTAATCAATAAGACCTCTCGATCGCTCTAAAATGATTATGCTCTCTCTTGATCTATCTTTTCTGTTATTTCTCACTCTCATCTTTATGATGTGTCTTCTTTCGATTTCGCTCCCGAGGGGGCAGGATGATTGCATCATTGATCTTTTCGCATTATTCTTGAATCAGTCTGATCTGAATCAAAAGTCCTCATCACTAGGGGCATCTCATCACTTGGGGCATATTCCGTTTTTCATACTTTACGGTCAAAATTGGATATTCCATGATCTTGAATCTCACATCTCGTCATCTATCTTGCTAGGTATCTGAGCAATCTAACTCGTATCCTCAAGGATCATGCTTCATTCTAGGAGACAGTCCTAAATTGATTATCTTTTGAGACAGGTATTGGGGCAATCTAACCGTGATTCTTGAAGGTTGAGCCTTGTTCTAGGGATAGTCTTGTGAAAGATATCAATCTAACCAGTGTTTGGGCAATCTAACCTAGACATTGGGGGACTAAGCTTTGTTTTGGAGAAGATTCTTGAAATTCATTGGGTATTGGGGCAATATAACCCTAATTCCTAAAAGTTACGCTTCATTCTGAAGATAACTCTCAAAAACTCTTTAAACCGTTATCTAGGCAATCTAACCTAGATCTCGGAGGGCTTACCTTCGTATTGGGGTAATCTAACCCTGATTCTGGAGATAATCCTAGATCTTCATCAGCTCTTAGTGGACATTGGGGAAATCTAACCCCGATTTTGATCTTCACTTCAGACTATTCTTTGAATCAATGCGCTGCTCCCACATCAATTCAAAGAGGGGCAAAATGTAACACCCCAAAATTGGCACCTAATAATTCAATCAATTTTGGTGCATGTTCTTATCCTCGAATTCCTATTGTACTAGGCAAATTCTTCTCCTAATTGACTTTAATTGACTGAGTTTCAAATGTAGAAAACCCAAATTTGCATAAATTTGACATTACATTTAATTCCTATTTCTCAAATGATTATTAGCTAAAATCCCTATGATTAATTGGTTTAATCCTAAAGTCCTAAGTGCTTTTAATTAAATCAATTCTACCCCCTTTGGCTAATATACATAAAAATAATTGAAAGGTTATTTAATTATTGGATGAATTATCCTCAAAAAGGGAATTCCATAATTCCATGTGAAAGGACACTTATGTGTCAATAATTCATTCTTTTATTTAAATAATCTTTTCTTATTTGTCTCAATTGGAGAACGAAGAGACAACTGTTTCTTTTCAAGAAACTCTTCATCCTCTTTCCATGGTTTTCTATAAATTGGACCTCTTTTTCTTCATTAAGGAGGACTTTTTTGAGAGCATCAATACTATAGGAAATTTACTTTGATTTCATGTTTTTAAGCTCATTTTCATAATTAGTGTAAATTTCAATTAGAATTGAAGATGTTTTAGTTTTCATTTATGATTTATCTAACATCTCAATTTTGTGCTTTCAAGCTTTCTAGATTCATTGCAAGTTCAAGTTCTAGCTTAAAAGCATTTCTTTCATAGATTACAAGCACTCTCATTTCTAGATTAGAAGCATTTGATTTTCTTAGATTAATTGCATTTTTCTTCCATAGCTTAGTTGCAATTCATTCTTAGACTAGTTGCAATTCATTTTCATAGCTTAATCATTTCTCAATTCATAGATTAAGAGCATTTTCTCATAGACTAGTTGTAGATTTCATGAGATTAATGGAAATTCCTCTCTTCTTGCATTCTTAAAATCCTCCATGTTAGCAATGGTCAGGTTGTTGGCTCTCATTCTGAGGGTAAAACTCAACATCCACATCTAATTAGGAGGCAACAAGTCGCTTCAATCGTATTTGCAAGAGTAAACAATTCATGTTTGTCTTTGTGAATTAAGCGATTGTGTAAGGACTATGTTGTGTTTGTGTTGAATTCAGAGGTCCACATTCAACATACAACACATATAAGATATCAACATAAGCTGAAACTAAATCAAAACATAAAGCATCTCAAAAGTACCCTGATTACAAAATCAGGTGCTGAATATATAACACAGGATTCCACCGATCCTCAAATGTCTAAAAAGTCTCTGATAGTCAAAGTATGTCAAAGAATAAACTACTAAAAGCATGAGAATAATATAGTAAAACTATAACAGTCAAAAGTAGGCCTCACATCCACCCCCTCTAGGCATGAACTTCCTCCTGGAGTTCATCGAAGAGGTGAGGGTACTGTGATCTCATCTGTCCTGTATCCTCCCAAGAGGCTGTAACCTCATCATAGAAATCCCACTGGACCCTAACCCGGTCCAGCTCTCTGCCTTGAAGGCCCAAATTCTGCTGAGCCAATATATGAATTGGCTCTAATGCCAGTTGTCCGTCTGACTCCACCTGCAAGGCATCCTAATCTATCACATGAGACTCATCATATATATACTTCCTCAGAACTGAAACATGAAACACATCATGGATGCGTGATAGACTAGGTGGAAATGCTAAATGGTAAGCAACTGGTCCTATCCTCTCAAGGATCTCAAAAGGTCCAAAAAAATGGGGTGCTATCTTAGAACCCTTTCCAAAATGGATTGGACTCTTATGTGGTCGCACTCTCAAGAAGACTTTGTCTCCAACTAGATAGGCTCGATCAATCCTCTTCGCATCTGCATACTTCTTCTGCATATCTTGAGCTTCCTCAAGTCACTTCCTAATCAAAGTCACCTATTGCTCCATATCCCTGACTAGCTCAGGACCAATGGAAACTCTATCCTCGATCCTATGCCAATTGAGTGGAGTCTTGCATGGCCTACCATAAAGAGCCTGATAGGGAGGTATACCCAAGGAAGTCTAGTGCCCGTTGTTATAGGAAAAATCCACTAGGTGTAGGTATTCTACCCACTGGGTCTGATGGTCCATGAAATACATGCGAAGCATGTCCTCTAACACTTGATTGACCCTTTCAGTTTGTCCATCTGTCTCAAGATGATAAGTCATACTGAAGTTGAGCCTAGTACCCATAGCTGCCTGAAGTTCTCTCCAAAAGGATGAAGTGAAGAGAGAATCTCTATCTAGGATGATCTTACAAGGTATGCCATGCAGTCTGACTATATCTTGCAAGAACACTTGTGCCACTGCTGGGGTGGTAAAGGTAGTATGCATGGGTGAAAAGTGAGCCACCTTAGTCAACTTGTCGACTGTCACCATGATGGCATCATGACAACAAGAAGACATAGGAAGACCTACTATGAAATCCATAGATATGGTGTCCCATTTCCAAACTGGTACCTCATGGGGCTGAAGGAGACCACCTGGATGACGGTGTTCCACCTTCACCCTCTAGCACTCTAGGCATCTAGCTACCATCTCTGCAATCTGCATCCTCATGCCTGGCCAATGATATAGTTGCCTCAAGTCGGCATACATCTTCTTGACTCTGGGATGCGCTGCATAAGGGGATCTATGAGCCTCAAGCATCACAAAATCATGCAATCCTCTAGAAGAAGGTATATAGATACGTCCTCTATGATGCAATAGTCCATCGGACTCCAAGGCATACTCTGAAAAATTTCCCTCAAGGGGCCTCTGAGATCGAATCAACTCACAAACCTCTACATACATCTCATCCTCTTGCAAGTGATGAAGGATGTGATCTCTCAAATCTATGCTAGTAGACATAGAAGAAAGCTTGTGTCGTCTCCTACTCAAGGCATCTGCAACCACGTTCTCTTTCCCTTTGATGTAATGGACATCAAAATCATATTCACATAAGAACTCCATCCATCTCCTCTGCCTAGCATTTAGGTTCGGCTAAGTGAAGATGTACTGAAGACTCTGATGGTCTGAATGAAGTTTTAACCGATGTCCTAAGAGAAAATGTCGCCATCTAACTAAAGCATGCACCACTGCTGCGAGCTCAAGGTCATGGGTAGGGTAGTTGAGCTCATGAGTCTTTAGTTTCCTAGACTTGTAGGCTATAGCTCACCCACCTTGCATAAGAACCACTCCCAAACCATCCAAGGAAGCGTCTGTGCATACCATAAAGTCTGTTGAAGGCTCTGGAACAGCTAAAATGGGTGCACTGGTAAGTTCTCTCTTGAGCTCCTGAAAAGCCTTATCACACTTCTCAGTCCATTCAAACTTATTTCCCTTTCACTGAAGAGAGGTAATGGGGTGTGCTACCTGAGAGAAACTATTAACAAACTGTCTGTAGTAACCAGATAAACCCATGAAACTCTTAACTTTGGTCACAATGGTAGGTGCTGGCCAATCCATGATGGCAACAATCTTTGATGGGTCTAATGAGATCCCATCACCTGAAATAACATGGCCAAGGTACTTGACCTCTGCTCTAAAGAAAGCACACTTTTCCAAGATACCATACACTAATTGTCTCTAAGACACTGCAAAACTTTCCTCAAGTGTTCCTCATGCTCTCTCTCATCTTTGGAATATATCAAGATGTCATCGAGAAACACCACTACAAACTTGTCAAGGAAGGTTCAAAATACTCCGTTCATAAGACTCATGAACATAGCTGGAGCATTCGTAAGACCGAATGGAACCATAGTGAATTCATAGTGACCATATCTAGTGTGGAATGCGGTCTTGTGAATATCACTATCCATGATCCTCAACTGATGGTAACCTGATTTGAGGTCTATCTTAGAGAAGACTCGGGCACCCTGCAATTGATCGAACAAGTCATCGATCCTAAGAAGTGGATACCGATTCTTGATGGTCACCTTGTTCAACTGTCGGTAATCCATGCACAACCTAAGTGAGCCATCTTTCTTCTTCACGAAGATAATTGGTGCACCCCAAGGAGAAACACTAAGATGAATGTGGATCCTTTCTCTAATAGTTCCTCCAACTGAATCTTGAGCTCATTAAGCTCATTAGTGGTCATCCTATAAGGTGCTCTAGAAACTGGCTCAGCTCCTGGTACGAGATCAATGTGAAAGTCTACTGCCCTACGAGGAGGCATACCAGGTAGCTCTAACGAAAACACATATGAAAACTCTTGAAGAATGGGGAAGTCATCAAGATAAGTTTCCTTCTCTGTCTCTTCTTCCCTATCGCTGATGGTGATGGCATACAACTGGCATCCCTTTTGAATGCATCGCTTAAGCTGCATGGCGGATATCACATAGAGGGATATAGGCCTATGAACCCCAGTAATAACTGTATCTGTACCATCATCATCCAAACATTCGATCCTCTTCTTACGATAATCTAGCTTGGTTCTGTGGGCACTTATCCAATCCATGCCAAGAACTAGACCGTAAGACCCAAGGGGAGTAACTCTGAGATTAGCTATGGTGGTCATCCCACAAATCTGGATTAGACAATCTCTATCCATCGAGGTTACAAAAACTCTAGCTCCTAAAGCTAACTCTACTTCCCATCTAACCTCTTGTCTAGTTGCCACTAGCCCGCAACGCTCCACAACTGATGGAGAAACAAAGGAGTCAGTGGCTCTTGTATCAAAAAGAATAGTAACATCACTACCTCTGATCTTACCTGAAGCCTCAATAATGGTAGCCTAGTGCTCTGCCTGGAGATTGTCCACTGCTGCAAAAACCATGTGGGATTTTCCTCTGTCCCCTACTATCAGTTCTGAAACCGTTGTACACTGACTACCACCCTGTGGGAACTCTCTAGCTAAGTGCCCCATGGCACCACAAGTGTAACATGGCCCCCATGACTGAACCTGAACACCAGGAGGCCTAGAATACTATGATCCTACAGTCCTAGATGAACTGCTATAACCACCCCTAGAGGACTACTGAGTCTGTGCTGGAGGGGTATATGGTGCCTGAGATCTTTGGTCCTTCTTAGGACCCTGAGTCTTACACTGTTTGGACTTGGATCCCTACTGAACCTGAGGTGCCCTCTGACACTAGTTCCGCTACGACTGTTGTGGCTGTTGTTGTTGTTGTTGCTGCTACTGCTATTGTGGGGCCCTAAAAGTCCCTAAAGAGTTCCTCTGATTCCCTTTCCACGTATTTTTCTGATATCCAAAGGCCTGAGATGAGGTATTGTGGTTCTGCGACCCATCTCTATAATTCTATGGGCCCCAGACTATCTCTTCGGCCACCAAGGCCCTGTCCACCGTGAACCTTAAGTTCCCTGAAGGTACCATGTGTACCCTATCTAAAATCGTGGGATTTAATCCCTTGATGAACCTATTCACCTGTAGCTTCTCGTCTCCCATGTATTCAACATAGGGTAGGAGGTTGAGAAACTTGCCCTCATACTAGGCTACTGTAAAACCCCATTGCCAGAGGTCATGGAACTCATCTATATGGTGTTGTCTGAACTATTATGAAATATACTACTCTTTGAAGAGCTTGAGGAAAGCTCCCCAAGTGAGGGTATTGATGTCAATAAGTCCCTTGGTCTCCTCATGCCTCCACCAAGTGGAGGCCCCGTCTCTCAGCAAAAGAATTGCGAACCGTGCCTTAAGGTTGCTGCCATAATTCCAAAACCTAAAGCATCTCTCCAGGTTTAAAATCCAAGCCTCAGCTCCTACCCCATCTGCTTCTCCTGTGAAGGGAGGCGGTTTAAGCCTCATCAACTCTGTGATTTGATTCCCGATATCGAGGGGTGCTCTATCAAGCCTCTGTGCACTTCCCCTATGAATACCACCTGGTACTACAATGGATTCATCTTCTTGATCTATATGATTCCCTCCTGCTCTAGGAGGTGGGCTCCTACTTCTCTCTCTTTCCTGATTAACAGGTGGCATGTGGTCTAGAATGAGCCTAACCAGGTTCTGAAAAGCCAACAATAGAGCTGCATTAGGATTGGGAGGGGGCTCAGGAGGTGGGCTCTGATCCCTCCTATGATCCTCTACCTCAGTTCGTACCTCTATGCGTGTCGTAGGAGCAGGTCGTCGACCACGCCCTTGCTGACGGGCTTGACGAGTGATAGGTGGCATCCTACACATACAAAAAAAATTTAGTAACAACGTAAAGGGTTAGGTTCCCAATGTTGCTAAACATGGCTTTGATACCAAAATGTCATGCCCAAAAGTTGGGCAAAAACACACGAACAAAAATTTTTAAAAACGCACTAAAAGGGATAACAGAACTACCACATGGGTAACATGTGCACGCAAAATGGTGCAAGTGGATAAAAGATACTAGAAAGGTTACAAGGGGAGGAATAGCTTTCAAAGCTATCATAAAGGGTGCCTTAAGCTCCAAACTTGATCAACACGCAAACTGAGATAGTTGACCCAAAAGTCAACCAGTGTTGACCAAAAAGTCAACCATCACCGATTGGTGTGAAACTGAAACCTAAAGGTCTAGAGGGTACCAGGAGCACCTAGTAGAAAAATCAAGCTGATCAGAGATGGGTTTGACCATGATTGACCAAAAGTCAACCGTGCACGACGCTGGTCAAAGGTAGCGATAATACCCTTAATAGATGTATATCGTGAAGATGAGGGGTTGTTATGACCCCTTAAATGATAAAATGTTATCTAGGTTTCTAATCTAAAGCGAATAATTTTAATAGGATAAAAACATCCTAAAGCTTATATTAAGATATTAATTATCAATATCCCTTTTATTAAAAGTCTAATATTTAAAAAAAAGCTATCATATTTAAAGTTTATAATTTAAACAACCCTAATCTTGAAATAATAAATTAAACCAAATTCATCATATTACATTCATACATTTAAATCCATATAAGACATCAACATAAGCTGAAACTGAATCAGAACATAAAGCATCTCAAAAGTACCTTGACTACAAAATCAGGTCTTGAATATATAACACAAGATTCCACCGATCCTCAAATGTCTAAAAAGTCTCTGATAGTCAAAGTATATCAAAGCATAAACTAATGAAAGCATGAGAATAATATAGTAAAACTATAATAGTCAAAAGTAGGCCTCACAGGTATGTAATAGGTCCTAAGAGCTTTTAATGCATCTAAAGGGGTCTTAAGGGTGGTAGGACCCATTCATAAGACTAAGGGGTCATAATAGGAGCTAAGAGGTGTGAATTGATCCTAAGGGGTCATAATAGCTCCTATTCCTTATGCTTCCTAGGGGCTCTTAAGGGGTGGGAGGACCCATTCATAGGTACTAAGGGATCATAATGGATCATACAACCCATTAAGACCCATTAAGATACATAATAGGGCCTAAGGGGTCCAAATTAATCCTAAGTGGTCATAAATCGGTCGTAGAAACCCTTAGGGTTTGTAATAGGTTGTGGGGCTGACTAGTTAATGTTAAGGGGTTTTAATGGGTATTGTAAGAAACTTGTAGTCCTTAATGGTGGGTCTTATGACCCCTTAGGGTACGTAATAGGTCCTAAGGGATTTTAATGC
>MU222748.1:36076-48785 GCA_018584345.1 Thuja plicata
AAATACAAATAATTATGAAATTTTATAGGGATGATATCATAATCAATGTATTTTTGAATTTTATTATGCAAATCATGACATTCAGTAGTGAATTAGTCATGAAAGTTATGATACATATAAAAAAGAAGATTCTCAAGAGCTTTTCTATGGTTTTTTTGTTCATTTAGGTTGAAAGTAATATAATGCAGGAGCATCCATGGGTCATTGGCAATATTTCATCACCAAAAAGTATTTCCCTTTCAGTTTTGTTCCTATTAGTAAATTTATATGTTTTGATCGACAATACTTCCATTTGGTTTCTTATCTCTTGCGATCCAAATGACATGTTACATGGATATCATGATAAATCTATGTTTGGATTCACATCCTGATACATTCTTTCTTGATGAAGATTTATTAATTTTTGGTCTAGTCCTTTTTGTTCTTCTTATTCTATAATTAGACTGGGTTTTTTGATCTTCATAGTTATTTCACAATCGACAAAGCTTATTAGATGTTCCTACATTCATGGCTGACTTCCTTGTACAATCCCATAGAATTTAATTCATATTTGGAGGAGTTCTTATGGATTTAGGTCCTGAGTTATATGTTGTAACATGTTTTCTTCATTCTTGGAGAATGTGATCTATTTGGTTGACTTTTAGCTTGTAATCTTGTATATATTTGTATTCTTGGTTCCTTTGTTATTAGGTTTTTGAGTGGTTTCTTGGTAGTCATTCAGTAGTAGCTTAGCATCCATTATGGATCTATTTTTATGATTATAAGAAATCATGTATGCCTTGGAATGTAACCTGACATGTTACTAGGTATGTATGATGTAAATCTTTGATTCTAGATAATAAGAAGGCCTGTTAGGCATGTTGATTGTTCATTATTGAGTTCTTAATGATATATTTTTTAATATGTTTGATGTGTTGACAATTGTTGAATGGTTGGACCCTCTCCATTGGGGAAATTCCAACTATGACTGTATCAGATGGTATCAGATATAGACATAGAAAGGTAACTAAGGAGAAGGTGGCTAGGTATGTCAATCATCTAATATTTAACATTTAGGATGAGCTGAGTATGGTGAGGATTACTTCAATTTGAGATTTCTTATCAGTATACATTAAGGACTAAAGATAAGTTGAACTAGGTAACCCTAGAGGAAGGGGGACGCAAGGTAACAAAAATGTCAAAGAGAAGTAAAAAATTGAATTTGAACCTAATCAGAGGGATCCTCGAAGAGGGAATACTAGTAAGGAATTCAAAGGTACTTGTTTCAAATGTAGTTTCATATGACATAGATCTTTTCAATGTGATGAAGGATGTAGCAAGAACATGAAAAAGTTGAATCTTGTGACACACGAGGAGCGAGCTACTGATGAAATTAAGGAAGGTATGGAGGAACATGAGATAGGAGAGTATCTTAAGATTAGGATATTCATATTGTGTAAGAAATAAGATGAAGTTATACAAAGGAGGAATTTGTTTAAGACTGCCTATGAATCAAGAGGTAAATATTGTAAGGTTATTATGGACTATGGTAGTACTGATAATTTAGTCTCAGAAGAGATATTGCAAAATCTTCGTCTGAAGAGGCTTAAACATCCTTGTCCTTATGGGATAAGTTGGTTTTGTGATGAACAATTGGTGGATGTGAAAGAATAATGTTTGGTGAGCTTTAGCATTGGACCTTATAGAGAGGACATGTTATGTGATGTGGTATCTATGAGTGGTTATCATATTATAGTGGGTAGACCTTGGAAATTTGATATAAGAGATGTTCATGATTCCAGAAGAAACATGGTCACAATAGAGAAGGATGGAAAAAGTTTACTCAAGTTCCTTTGAAGGAAGTAGAGGGGAGAAGTTCAAGAAACCTAAGGATGGTGAATATATACTATTCAGTGAAGTAGGATACATAGGTTGGTATGGACTCGAATAAGGATCTTCAAGATATATGTGATGATCACATGTTGGTGTTAGATAATAAGAAGGGTAAAGGGAAGTAAAAAATACCTTGTTTACTGATTAAGTGAATATTTGTAACCAAAGGTATCCTGGAGTTTTATTCTGTGCTAGAGTTTAGAGTCATGCTGCTATTCTGAGCCCTCCTATCCTTTCATACCACATTTACTGTGGGATTTTCCTTAGTATATATGGCCCTGACTACCACTAGCCCAAAAGTTGATGCTGGTGGTATTTTGGTGATGGATAACAATGGCGCCTCCAAGAAAGAGACCTCGCAAGTTTGTTCCCAAGGTGTTTCATGAGGTATGTATCAGCCTGATATTTTTTTGCCCATTCATGAGTTTGATGATGCCTTTTCTTGGCTTGAAACGTATACCCTTATTGGTTACTTTCTGGGTTGCAACCCACTTGAAAATATGATTAAAGATTGGGTGGTGAAAGCCTTAACTCCTCATGGAATCTGCCTTGATGGCATTCAGAGTCTCACCAAGGGTTTTTTTTTGTTTCACTTTTCCAATCCCACTCATGTGGATCCTATATTTTCCAAGGGACCATGGAATATTAGGGCTTCCCTTTTAGTTTTTCAGTGCTGGTCTCGAGACTTTTCGGTCTTAGATGACAAGAAGCTCAAAGTCCCTGTGTGGGTTGAGTTTCCTGATCTTCCTCTACCCTATTGGCCTTTCATGCATTCCATTATACAAAAGCTTGGTAGGGTTATCTGTAGTGAGCATGACCATTTTTTTAACCCACATCCTCAAAAGAGGCTCTACATTGAAGTCGATCTCTCTCGAGATCTTAAAGAATCTGTTGAGATTCAGGTTCATGACACCATCTTCTCTCAGAAGGTTCTCTACCTCAACCTTGCCAACACTTGCTACCATTTTCAATCTGTAGAGCATAAAATCAAATATTGCCCTTTGGTAGTTCCTTGGCCTAAACCTCCTCCTAAGGATTCTGGTTCGCGGCCCATTGAAGCTGGTAAAAAGAAGAAAACAAAAAGACGATTGGGTAATGGTCAGCTGCAAGAACAAATAGGATAAACCTATCGATTTGAATTTTTCTTCACAGCCACTGCCTACTACTATGGAGGCTAGGGTTGATTATCATGCTGAGACTTCTCCCATTTCAAACTCTGTCCAGCAGGGGAAAGAAATTTTGCATTTGGATACAAACCCTCCTTGGGTTCACACACCTCATGTAGCCTCTATGATTTCCACTCCTTCTAGCTTCTGCCACTCTCATAGCCTTGATGGGCACATGTTGAGGTCGCACATGAGGGTATGATAGAAAAGTGCCAAAATGTCTCCATGAAACTTCCTCGGAACAATTTCTCTTATTTGTCTAATAGTTTTGCATCCCTTGGAGATGATGATCATATGGATGACATTTTTTTCTCATCAAGTACATCTCATGGAATGTCAGGGGTTTGAATGACTTGTCCCAAAAGTACTCTGTCAGAGATGTTCTTCATCGTGTTATTAATCTAGATGTTTTATGCCTCTGGGAAGTTAAAATTTCTTGTTTTATGCTTGATGCGGCCTATAAAACTATTTGGCCTAAGAGCCTTGATCTTTGTTCTCAGCACAAGGCTGGCCAAGGTGGAGTTTTTACTCTCCTTTCTCCTCATTGGAATTATTTTTTAATCACTCATGGTTTAGATCCCATGCACCGATCTATTTGGGCCACCTTCATTGTTGAGAATCATTCTTTTGGCATAGTTAATGTTTATGCTCCCAATGATGTTTTTGAGAGATCTCACCTATGGCATTGGCTTGTAGATTCTCTACTACTGAAAACTTATCTCTTTTGTGGTGACTTCAATATGGTTGAAGTGGCTTCTAACAAGGTTGGCATTCTGCCATTCCAGTGGATAGCTGGTGAACAAGAAGCCTGGTATTACATGCGTAATAAATTGGGCCTTTTTGATCCCAATCTTGGCCACCACCAAATTGATGGTGTTTGGCACACATGGTATAATTTTAGAGCCTCCTCTGATAGAATTCACAAATAGATTGATCATGCTATGATTATGGCCCAATCTTTTTTCTCTTTTTCCAAAAAACAAGCCTTTCTGATTACTCCTCTTGTTGATGTGAGCTTGTCAAATCACTTCCCTATTCAATTCATTATTGAGTGGAAGACAACTAAGGTACATCCTCCCACCACTCATTTCTTCTTTAATACTTTCATTCTCAATCATGCTTCTACAATGGCCCACATTCAATAGGTTTGGAACCTTGAGCCTAGACCTCCACATTTGTCTGGCTGGATTCAATGGTGGAATGATTTCGTCTATTGTACGGCTCACTTTTTACACATTTATGGTTGAAAAATTTTCATTTACCACCATCAATCCTATGAGGCTAACACCAAAAATCTCTATGTTTCCATGGAGACATTAGCCCTTGATCCATTCAATCAGACCTTACAAGTTCAACTTGCTCAGTTGTGTTAGCAGAAACAAGTTGCAGATAGCTATGCTGCCAGAGGTGCTCAGATCAAGGCTCAGTTGCACTAGTTAAAAGTCAAAGATCAGGCCTCCAAATAATTTTTTTCTAGTCTCTGTGCATGAAAAACTAATGTGGGTATAACCAAGATCCAAGAAGGGCTATCTCTCGTCACAGAGCTTCCTGATATCTTGCAAGTCTTTGTTGGTCATTATGAATAGGTTTTTTCCACTTAGGGATCTTCACCTGCCAGCAACCAAGCTCATACAGATTGTATGGCTGTGGTGCCTCAATGTGTTTCACCATCCCAGCATGCTTTCTATGATCAACTTCTTACCCTTTAAGATCTCTACGAAGTTGTCTTTGCCATGGCTGATGATAAAGCTCTAGGTTGTGATGGGTTTCAATATGAGTTTTATAAAACTCTCTGGGATGCCATTGGTCCTGATCTTGATCAGGTTTACCTTGAAGCTTATCACTCCCAATCTCTGGGAGATATTATCAATAAAGGCAATGTCAAATTTATCCCCAAGCTAGGGATCCTAAGGATATTTGCAATTGGTATCCTATTACCCTTCTTAATTTCTCTTACAAGATCATTGCTAAGGCTCTAGCTCTTAAGATTTGCCACATCCTCCCTCAAATTGTTAGGCCAAAGAAAACTGGCTTTATTCAATCAAGATATATTCTTTACAATATCATAGCTATTTGGGAAGGTATGGAATGGTCTTGAAAGTCTTAAAAAAAAGCTCTTTTTCTCAAAATTGATTTTGCTAAAGCTTATGATCGTATTGAATGGCCTTTTATTCTTACTATGCTTCATGCTTTGGGTTTTGGCCCTATATTTCTTCAATCTATACAGATGCTTTTTCAAGATGCCTCTGCTTGTATCACCATTAATGGCAGACACTCTTCCACCTTTGGGATTTTTAGATCCATTCGGCAAGGATGTCCTCTTGCTCCTACCTTATATGTTCTTGCAGCCAAAGGTTATGGCTATTTATTAGTTCATTCTATTTCCCTAGGCCGTGTTTGTGGGATTGCTTTACCCAACTCCACTCAGCAGTTGGTTAATGGCCATTTTGCTGATGATTCCTTTCTCACTCTTGCTAAGGATGAAGAGAATATCAAGGAAGCCTTGCAGTTTTTAGATGCTTTGTATTTGCCTTTGGGCTCTTCCATTTAGTGGCATAAAACCTTGTTCTATAGACAGTCATCCCATCCTGATTCACCCTAGTTTTCCCAGTTTGGTTGGTCCAGGATCTAGCATGGGGAAATATTTTGGTTTCTTTGTATACCCTTTGCTTTTTAATCTACTTCTACTGATTTATGGAATGTTGTTTTAGCTAAAATTGAAAAGAAGCTTACCTATTGGATTACCAAGCCACTCTTGCTTGCTAGTAAAATTGAGATCTTCTCTAAGGTCTTGGCTGCTACTCATTTTTACTATTCCTCCTATTGGGCTTCTTCCAAGGCCTAATACAAGAAGCTTGAGAAATTGTTGAGGGATTTTCTTTGGGCCTCTAGTGCAAATCACCATGGCTTTCAAAGAGTTGCTTGGGATTTTTTTTGTCTCCCTAGGGCCTTTGGTGGGCTTTGCTTACTTGATACCCAGAAGTAGGGCTTAGCCCTTGGTGTGAAGTGGATTGTGTGTTGCCTCACTGGCAACGAGGCCTAGAAAGTTTTAATTTGCCACTGTATTTCTTCTAGGTACCTGTTGCACAAACTAGCTTGGAAAGGAATTGGCTTTCAAACCCTCTTAGTTATGAAACATCCTATTCAAATCCAAGGTACCTTTGTTGCCAAAAGTATTTGGCATGCCTGGGAGGCAGTTAAACCCTGGCTTTGCTGGGTTGGTAATGGATTCCGTGATGGGATTTCATTCAATCAGTAGAATATTTGGTGGTCCCTACTCTTTTCCCAACAAGGGTTTCCTTTGGCAAAAATTTAGGGGATTAGTGCTCTCTGTTTTCACAAAAGAGGCATCCAAATGCCCAAGGATTTTTTTTCTAGAGCCACCATGAGTCTTTTCTCTTGGGATGATTTTTGGGTTCAATTTTGGCTTACTCGCCCAGATCGTCAGACTTTTGATTTGATTGTCTCTGATATTCCACTACACTTCTTGCACAAACTTGGCATTCAGTTAGTTAAACCTTGGTGGAAAGATTGGAAATGGTACCCAAATACACCATTTACCAACTATAAGCCCAAACTTGGATACTCATGGTTGGTGCCTCATTTCCCTATGGTTGAGTCTCTCAATCATCATTGGCATCTCTCTTCCTCACAGAGCACTTGGAGTTGGCGTTTCTGCACTATTTGGGATGCTATCACTAAACCCAAAATTGCTCACTTTGCTTGGTGTCTTCTCTACCAAGGGTTACCCTTAGGAGCTCATTTTTGGCACTTAGCCTGATCCTAAATGCCCTTTTTGTGGGCATTCTAAAACCATTATGCATATTTTTTTGTTCTGTGGTCATGCCTAGAATTACAGGAATTGGATTCACAATTTTTTTATGCCTTTTCAGCCTGAGCCTTTTTCTTGGAACATGGATTTTCTTGGTGAATCTCCCAGAATGCCTTTCCAAATCACCCAGATTTGGCATGCTTTCAGGATGGAGATTTTTTTTTCCTTATGGAAAGACCACAATCTTGTTATTTTTTCTCACAACTTTTTGGATATCAATGTTTCTGTCTATGCTAAGGCATGTTTATGTAATAATGTCATGATTTAGATTGAAGTTCAAGCTGATAAGGTGGCCCTCGAGTTTTCCCACTTACAGGAGTTTCTACAACATTGGGGTAATGCCCTATGTACTGTTGCGAGGGTCCTGCCAGATTCTCTCTCTGCTGATCACATGCTACCCTGGGGTTAGCGTCATAGCAGGAGTGCCTCTGCGAGGCATTCCAGAACACCATGCTCTTGGCATCACCACTTTTCCTTTCCTCCTGGTAGGAGGACCTTGGCTTTTGAATGACCTCCTGTGCTTGCCTCTACTACTGCTTGGCCTTTGGCCACTATTCCTGTGTGGCCTCCCGCCCCTTCTGATAAGATCCCCCACCTGGCCCTTGCATTTTCTCCCAGGCAAGAGGAAGGAGAGATGGAGAAAGGAACTGAAGATGGGTGATCACCTCCTGACCAGACCCCTAGACCCAATGTGTGGTTCAATCCACAAGATAAAGATCCTTCGCCCTCTTCTGCTACTACTCTTGCAACTTGAGGACTTTTCTTATAATTTTTTTTTTTATGAATAATTGTTTTGTTTTGGCTTGATGCTGAGTGACTTTGTAGGGTGAATTTTTATCCCCCAAGATTTTTTTGTGAATACTGTACTTTGTTATACATATTAATAGTAAAGGCCTCTATTCATCAAAAAAATATTTGCAACAAAGGTTGATCAATTATGCAAATGAAAGGAGGAAATGGTCTGATTTATGATGGTGATGTGAGATATGATAGATTTGTTAGGAATAAAAGTCCATAAGACAACTGAGAGGGTGGGGGGTGAATCAGTTGTGATATAGATTATTAAAATTTAAACTTTATAAACCAAAATTGCAATGCAAATAATAAAAAATTACATGCCAATGGAATAACACAATACTTGTTGTCGAGGACATCATGTTAAAGGTAAAAAACTAGTGGGAATTAGCACCCACAAATAATGTACTGAGAGTATAGTATCTTTGTTAAAAGATTTAGCCCTGTTAGGAGCTTATTGCAACATTAGGGTACATAGTCCCAATTAGGAGATAGACCCTATTAGGAGTCAAGAAAAGTTGTAGGCTCACTACCTAGAGACACTTCCCAAATAATGTTTAAGACACTCTCAAGGCTTCACAATCTGAACAAGTGTATATAGGAATATAAAATCTAGTAAACTTTCTCATAGCAACTGTCTTTGCTTGGTCAGTTCCAATGAAGTATTCTTATCATAAACTCTTCTCTACATCCAACAACAAAACAAACCTCACAGATTTTAGTTCTCTTTCTTTTTAATCTCTTCCACTAACACATCTTTCCAAAAAAAAATATCACTCATATATACCCTATAACAATAATTCATTAGGTGGGTCAATTAAGATTTCCTAATACACAAATAATTAATTAGGTCAGCCAATTAGGCTTTCCCAATATACAAATAATTGTTTAAACCCTTTCTAAGATACACATGGTATGTATAATAAGTAAAAATCAAATACAATCCATCAGTTATACTTCCAAATCTTCAATCCACGCACACAATTTGTATTACACACTACATGTATGAAGTCGACCACCAAATAGGTCTCCTTCAGAATACATGCCACAACTGACGTCACTAGAATGCTCAAAAAAATTGATCAATACCCAATGTTCCTCAATATGTCTATTGTCACTAAGTAAGCTTGCATCACCTGAAATATCTTCACCAATAAGATATGCCCAAAACACAAAGACCTCCTCTATCAAGCATCACAGTTACAATCAAGAAACTAGTCTTCGCCAAATCAACTATAACATCCTCAATATGTAGCATAAATCCAAGCGACCTTAGGAATAATGTCAAAACATATTCTTCTTCATATAAACAACTTCCATCATTCTAAAACATCCATACAATATCTGTACACTTTTGCTAATGAAGTAACCAGTCTGTCTTCTTCACAGAAATATATGTTGACATTAGTGACAAAACATAAATATGAATAGCATGATCAGTACAAAAAAGTGATATCATCCAACAATCTCCCCTTTTGCATTGATGACAACATATGGAAAAATCCATGAACCCAAAATCAACTCAAAAATACTTTCTCCTCTCAATACAATCTTCTCACTATCCTTAATAGAAATATCCCCAAAATAGTAGGGATTTTAACATATATTCCTTCTCCCTTTTGTAGCAATGGGAAAGGGTGCCATAACTCATCTGTAATATTTTATAGCTTTTATAAATCTTCATGTCCAACAATGAAGTGCAAGATCACCCAAATGTGTTCTCGTGTTCCTTTGATTACTCACCATGGGGATTAGATCCCTACATCAAGTCTAGAAAATGATATAGCTCTGAAAGCCACTGGAGTGATGCATATCTGAATCAATTAATTATCACATGGAAAGGCTCTGACCCCAAGCATGCTTTTGACATACTCAAAAACATCTTTTGGAAAAGGTTTTGTAAATATATCTGCTATCTATTACTTTGTGCTAATATATTCTAGTTTAATCTCTTTCTCCGCTACCTTCTCCCTCAACAAATGATACTTAATAGAAATATGTTTAGTATTTGAATGCACGTGATTATTCAACATATTCACTATGTTGGTGTTATCACAATGGATAACCAATGGTTCTTAAAAAATTATTTCAATTTAATCCAAAATTTGTTTCAACCAAACAACTTGTGTGCAATTTATTGAAGCAACAACATACTCTGATTGAACAGTAGATTGGTAATAGAGTTCTTCTTCTTGCACAACTAAGAAACCAACCTTTTCCCAAGGAAAATCATACCACCACTAGTACTCTTTCTTTCATCCACATTACCTACCCAATCAGTATCAGTAAAAGCCTATACAATAAAATAATCTAATTTTTCATGCCATAATCCATATTCTATTGTTCCTTTTAAATATCTGAAAATTATTTTCATAGTAACAAAATGTGTCTCTTTGGGATATTCTTGATACCTTGCCACAATACCAACTACATTGTTAATATCTGGTCTTGTGTGAGTTAGATATTGTACACCAGCAATCATAGATCTATACTTTGTCTGAACTATACTTTGAGTCTCATCATTACTAGTCAGTTTATGTTGAGTCACCATAGGTGTTCCAATAGGTTTACAATCTTCCATTCCAAACTTCTTCAACATTTCCTTAAGATACTTGGTCTGAGATATAAAAATTTCATTCTTACTCTAATTAATTTGCAAACCAGGAAAAAATTGCATTTCACTAATCATTGACATCTCAAATTCATTTTCCATTTCTTTAGAGAACTTCTTACTCATCTTATCATTGCCTCCAAAAATGTTATCATCCAACAATTCATTAAATGCTTCAAACTTCAATCTACAAAATACAACCCTCATCACAACAAAAAGAAAAAAGAATGAAATCCATATCATAACAAAAATTACACTGAACCTTTCTCCATAATACAATCGTGTTCTTGTAGGAACACACAAATCTCTATGCACCAGATCTAACATCCCTTTTGCTGAATAAGATTTTCTTTTAAAACTGATTATGGTCTGCTTCCCCAGAACACACTCTCTACACATAGTATTAGATGACTTTACAATATTGGGTAGATCTCTCACAACATTAGTCATACTTGCCTTCACAATTTTATCAAAGTTAACATGACAAAATCTTCTATGCCACAGCCAACTATCATCAACCTTCACAATAAAACAAGAAGCTTAAGATGTATTCAATTTAAATACAATACCTCTAGATTTAGTACCATATGTGATCAAATCTCCCAATTTACTTCTGATAGAGCATTTCCCATCTATGTATTTCAATTGATAACATATATCCACTAACTGTCCAACACTCAACAAATTATGCTTAAGTCCATCAACAAGTAATACATTGTCAGTATTTGTCTTTCAATCCAGAGAAATTAATCCTACTCCAATGATAAGTTTAGGAGTATTTTCCCTAAATCTAACAACACCACCATCATATCTTTTCAAACTCAAAAATTTGTTTTTATCTCTAGTCATATGATGTGAACAAGCAATGTCTATAATCCATTCAATTTTGTTTTCAACATGAGATACTAAGGCTTTTTCCTCATGTATAGGTTCATCATCCTTTATAGCAATAAATCCATTTTCATCATAGTCACCATCATCATCATCAAAAATACCCTCACTAGTAGAATAAAATTAATTATCTTTAGGATACTTTGATTTGTAATACTTAGGTTTGTGCTTAGGAATCCTTGTAGGACATCTAGATGCAAAATCATCAATCTTGTTCTATGAAAAAAATTTCAAAGGTAATTTGCTTTCAAATTTACCCTTACATCTCTTCTCTCTTCTCTCTTCTACTAATCAATGCTACCACTTCATCTAGATTTTTTTTGTCCTCCTATATATATTTGCATTCCTCATGATAGTCTCTAAGCTCTTCTCTTAGGTCACCATAAATGGTGATCACAATTACAAATAAGGTTTTTTTTTGTTCTAATGCATAGTTGCCTTGAATGTTAACTCAACTTTAGGTAGAGTATCTCCCAGTTCTACAACCTAAAAATTAGTTAGTTTTTCAATCAACATCTCTCTAGTGAGGTTTGGTTTCAAAGGTATAATCTCCTCTATAGATTGTACTTTTGTTCTATAAGAAGGTGTCAAAGATCTGAGTATCTTTGCAATCACTTGTTCCTCACTATAAGTACCTCCTAAGTTTGTAATTTCAATAACAACTTCAGTAATTTTCTATCCATATTCCCTAATGTTCTCATCATCTCTCATCTTCATTGATTCCATCTTTGTCTTTTAGTTTTGTAGATTTTCCTATTTTGTAAACTTATCTGCTTCATACAGTGCCTCCAATCTTTTCCTGATCTCACATGCAGAATCCAAGTCTTTTACTTCTATGAATTCACCTGCAGAAAGTGCGTTGATCAATGATTCCCTTGTGACCATGTTACATGAAAATAACTTCTTTTCATCTTCAGTAGTCTTCTCTTATTCATCCTTAGTTTCTACATTTTCATTCTTCTTTTTGATCATCTAGTAGTCAAGTCCCAAACATAGCAAATGTGTTCTCATAATTTTTTTCCAACTGTTAAATTTTTTAGGATCAAATTTCAGAATATCCTTCCTATAGTAACTCATCTTCAGGATCACCTAAAGCTGGTAAGATTTCTCTCTAAGGACCAATAGTTGTGATACCAATTGCTAGGAATAAAAGTCCACAAGATGACTCAGAGGGGGGGGGTAAATCTTTTATGATATAAACTATTAAACTTTAAACTTTATAAACCAAAACTACAATGCAAATGATAACATAGTACATGCCAACACAATAACAAAATACTTTTTATTGAGGAAACCCTGTTAAAGATAAAACCCTGGTGGGAATTAGTACCCACAACTAATGTACTAAGATTATAGTATCCCTATTAAAATATTTATCCCTATTAGGAGCTTATTACGACATGACAATACATAGTCCCTATTAGGAGACACACCTTGTTAGGTGTCAAGAAAAGTAGTAGGCTCACTTCCTAGGCACACTTCCCAAAGAAGGCTAAATCCACCCTCAAGGATTCACATTCCAAACAAGTGTATATAGGAATA
>MU222749.1:0-16684 GCA_018584345.1 Thuja plicata
CATGTTACCAATCTTTTTCATTCATTAAGTTTCTTTGTATTCGTGCTTTGTTTTCCGTTTGAAAAATCTTTTTGTTTTGGACTGTTTGCTGTCCCGTTTTGGACAAGGGGCAAAGATGTGGACCTAAATCCACTTCCCACCATTGGTTTTGTACGTCCACCTAGGAATGGATACTAGGTCCATGGAACTACCATACTATGGAAGGAGGAGCTCTGAAAGTGCTGGCATGTATTTTTAAACACTTTCCCTAGGCGAGCTAAACTCATAGCCCGGTTAGAACAAGCAAGTGACAGTGGGTTTAAAAGTTGCAGGGGGTGTTCTCATGAGCCAAGAAGGACATGGATGTGTTTAATGATGTTTTTCAGGTGTTACCTAAGGTGGAGGAGTTCCCAAAGATCCAACAAGACACGTTTTGAAGCCCAAGACTCCAAACTGGCCTAAAAACAAGATTTGTGCCATTTTCTGATAACAGGGTGTACGGACAGTTCCAAGCTAAGGGACCTAGAAATTCCTTGTGGTTTTTTTTCTTTACCTAAATAATATTAAAAAATATCAGGGGGTCCTTTGAGAGATTTTTGCTGTTTTTAAGGTTTCCTATAAACTAGGAGGCTAATTGTTCAAAAAGGCTACAAGGCCTAGAAAGTAGGAACTAGAACCTGATGGCAATATGGATCAATTTGGTGGTTTCAAAACTAGGTTGGAATGGAAAAATGAAGTATGTTGAAGCCCTAACCCTCCTGAAAATCCAAACTTAAGTGTAGGGCTTGGAGTGGTTTGTGAAGAAGGTTCTTGTGGAACGCAAGAATGGTGTTTTTTAACATGATAGTTAGTTTCCTTGGTTGAGAGGAAGAACTAATTCTTCAAGGTGTTGAAGGGTGGATTGAGGAAGCCCTAGAGGTCCTAAGAGAGACCTATTAAGAGTTTCAAGCAAACTCAAAATGTTACCAAGGAGGCTCCCTATCACTAATAGATGTCTTGTAGGGATTATATCATGTTGGAACTCGGATTTGAACTTTAGGGGTACCTTGGAGGGGTTAAAAGTGACCCTAGAGTGTAATTTTGGCCAAAATTAGTTAACCCTTAGGGAGTAATTTAGGTTAGGGCTAGTTTTTACCTATGGGAGGAACCTAGGCCACCATTATGACTCTCCAAAATGCCTACTTTTCAAAAGTGGCGAAAATGGAGATGGCCACATGTATCTAACTTGTCCCACACTCCTTACTAAACTCACAATCAAGAGGGGAGACAAAAGTCTAGATGTCATATCTCATTAATTGCTAGGTCATGAGTACACTTTTGGGGGTCTTTTTAGAGAATTTTGGGAGACTTAGTGGGTGTTCATCCACTCTCTAATTTTAGAGACAATTAGGGTTTGGAAGGAGGAAGGAGAAGGATTTGGGCTCTTCTCAAGTTTCATTTGTCATAACAAATTTGGAAGGTTGGTTTCCTTTTTCATGAAGTGTTTGTTTATTGCAAGTAGACTTGGATGTTATTATTTTATGAATATGAAATCTTGTATGGTGTTCATGTATGTAATCTTGTATACTGTTGATGTATGTAAATTTTGTTGTCATGTGTTGGGTTGGAAATGCATTGGATTTGTGTATCAATTCTTGTTCTTTTCGATTGGGAGTGTTGTTCATGGGAGTTAAGGCATTACTCACCCTTTTGGGAAGGGAAGAAGTGGCCTTGGGTGAAGGGGTTAGTTGGGCTCTCCATTGTATTGAGAGTCTCTTCTCTTGGAGAAGAGGGATAAGTTCATGGAGTATGGGCTCCATGAAGTCATGTTGCAAATATTGTTTTGGTCTAGAAATGACCAAATGTGTATATGGAAGGAATGTCAATGAAGCCTTGGAAAGGCATGGAAAATTTATTACTGAGGAATTTGAAAAAAAGATGCAAATGACATTCTCCTCCTTGGAAAATCCCACCTTCACCCTACTTCAATGGGTTTGAAAAACTCATTTGTGAAACCTTGGTTGGGAGTTTATCGTTGTTTTGTGCATATGAGATGTTGTAAAAATTTGGATGTGAAATCTTGTTTAGCCTTGGTTCTCCAAGCTCTGGGGTGGCCTCCTTGATGCCTTGGTTGGGAGGTGAGCTCCCATGGTTTCCCTCTTGAAAATTGCAGGTTTTTGAAGTCATGAAGATGGTGAAAGAAGCTTGTAAGAAATTCCTATTTGGGGGAAGTTGTGTGTAAGCAAATCCAATGTTGCATAGTCACCCATTGTATTTAAATTAATTCTTGTTGATTGTTGTTATGTTCATATTTGAAGCTTTTCAAGATTGATGTGGAGAGATCTCCTTCTTTATGTAATGATTCATTAAAGGAAAATATGTTGTATACCATCCAAGTATTGTGTAGAATTATCATCTTGAAGATGTGTAAATGCAAATTATAAGATTACCATAATATAAAGGATATAATTTTTAGTTCATGAACATTGCATTTTATTTCTTAAATAAAAGAAGTTAATCATCCATGTATAGAATGATACCCAATATTGAAATAGGAAGACAATATGATAGTTTCATTTCCTAGGAAAAATCTTGAGGAATTGTGAATCTTGAAACCTCCATAATGTATGTAAATGTAAATCTTCAAGTTATTGGAACACTCCATTTCTCCCCTTTGAAAGTCTCTAATTTCATCTCCATAGATTCAACTCACTTCAATAAAAATCTCCATTCCAATTGCAACTCTTGAGAGAAAGAGATATCCTTGCTATCAAAATAAATCAAATTAGTTAGTATGATAATATGAAATTCAACTAATACAATTAGTCCTTTTAGTATATTGCTCAATAAATCTATCCTAATGCACACTATGATCTTTTACAAAAATTGAACCAAGTAAATCAAAATGTAAGAGCTTATAACAAAAAAAGCCCATAGCACTTTCAAGATTTAGTGAAAAAATGCTCTCTGGAATTTGTATGGGAAAGGAAATATTCTCCTTACCACAGAGAATATTTCTTTCCCAATGTGCTTTATCCCTAATTAAATTTGTAATCTAATCTCATTAACATAATCATGTTATTACTCCTAAACTCTAACATTAACCCACCTTTCACTCTTACCCTTTTTCCGTGGTCCCCACCTTTACCTCTTACCTTTTTGCTTAAACATTGGAATGTGCTAAGTTTGAAAAAAATAAATCACTTTCCTAAAGGGCTGCACTAATTGGTATTTGTGCCACCTCCCTTGCTATCCACATTCCCCTAAAAACATCTGACATGTCCTTCACAAGTCAACTCCCTCTCCCCATGCGAAATACACCTTGGTGGATGGGAGCTTGGGTTGGTGGGCCACAACAAATCATACCTCCACCTCCCCCTTGTAAACCGTGCCACCTTTTGGAGGTTTTTTTATGCCATTTCAAAATCCTTGGGGAGGGAAGTAGGTAGGTTGTATGGTGGGCCCCAAAGCATGTCATGTCAACCTGCACTCTCCCCATTGCATATTCGAACCCCAATGCACTTTGAGTTGTAATGAAAAAGGGTAAATTTATAAGTTAGTGGATAGTTAGGATTAGTGGTTAGTGGAATGTTAGATTAATAAATTAGTAGATAGTTAGATTAGGTTTATGGGCATTTTGTTGGTAATTAGGTATATTCTTTATTGTTTTTAATTCTGAATTTTGGGTAGCATGTTATTCCTATATAGATTGATTTAATATTGTATCTCTAGTTGTGGATAGTTAGGATTAGTAGCTAGTGGATAGTTAAGATTAGTAGTTTATTAGATAGTTAGGTTAGATTAACAAGTAATTAGCAGATAGTTAAGTTATTAATTGAGATCTAATTCCTTTTTGTTTTAATCATTAATTGTGTAGTATTTTAGGCATATATAAACTAATTCTAAGTTGTAGCATAATCCATTAGGTAAATAACTTTAGTGTTTTGATGATGGATGAGTTTATTAATATGTATTAATTTTAATTTTTATTGGATCCACTTAGTAATATAATAATTAATCATTTTAATGGGATCCTTAACATTAGTGTTTAGGTTATTTTAAATGAGAGTTTTGTGTATTAATTTAATAAGGAATTTGGCCTAATAATGTGATTAGCCTTTTAGAGAAGCGGATTTAATCCATTTATTCTAATGTATAGGTAATGTTAATTTAAATTTTATTACGAAAAAAAATGGAATGTGTTACTATTGTGTTCTAGGGGTTAGGGGCTATGATTGATTTCAATTAAAAGTTAATTTAAATTTTGTATTAGAGGAGAATTCAAATGTCTAATAAAAAGGTTAATTTAAAGTTGTATGTTAGGGATTGATGGATTAGGAATCCATGTGTTTTCATCATAGGAGAATAATTTTATTAATGATGTTGGTAGGTTAGGAAATCAAATTGATTTCAGCTATTAGTTTTTAAATTAGTAGTTGTTTGGTATAGTGAAATTGTTATTCAATTGTAAGCAGGACATTTGATAAATGTTTCTTGTATGTTGTTTAAAAAAGAGTAGAATATTAACTGGAACTAGTTCTGAATGGATTCAGTTGTAATCTAGATTAAGAGTTAAGTAAACATTAGGTCAACCTAATTCAACATAGGTTCATAACAACTAACTATCATCTTGATGCTAAACGTAGTTAAAAATGGAATCAGAGTTAGACGAATCGGAGTTAAGATTTAATATAACTCATGGATCTAGTTGAGGCCCCAAATTTTACATTTTTGTGTCATGAACCTAATTCAGTCTGCGTATATATCTTGTAACTCGAATGGTTAACTCTTCAATGCTATCACCTTTCCAACTCAACCTTGGTTAGTAGTGCGTACTTGTGTGTTTCAAAAAAAATTTGTGTGTGTGTTTTGCCATGGTTTTGGGCATGAAATTTTGGTATCAGAGCCATGTTTCTACACTAGGAACCTAACACATTATGTTTCAACTCAATCAAAACTTAAATCATTGTGTAGGATGCCTGCAGTCACCAGAGCTAACCGATGAGGCAGAGGTCGTAGAGCTCCCCGTGCAGGGGCAGGACTAGAGGATCCATCACCTCCACCACCACCACCTCCACCACCTCTGAACCCTAACCAGGATATTATGGATGTTCTCCAAAATATGATTGGGGTGATTTAACAGAGACTACCACCCATAGTTCAACAGCAGATTCTCGAAAGGGAAGCACATGTTTCAGAGAATGATAGAGCAGTTAGCAGAGAGAGGAGTAGGAGTCCCCCACTAAGAGAAAGTACCAATAAGATGCCTTATGAACTTTAGTTTAATCACACTCCTAATGTAAAATACTTTAGAATATTTGGTGGCAAATGTATATCAAAAGGGATGATGAGATACAAAAATTTGATGCTAGAATTGATGAAGGAATTTTTCTTGGCTATTCCACTAAGAGTAAGGCTTATAAACATTTCAATATAAGACTGAGGAAGATAGTTGAAAGTGATAATGTGAGAATTGATGAGAGGTTTCAGATTCAGAAAAGAATGTATGACTATAATAAGATTTCAGAGAATAGGGAGACTACTGCAATTCAAGAGGAAACTTTTGAAGTTGACAATGAAATTGAGGTATGCTTGAATGATCCTACTAAGACTCCAAAGACACCAAGGTATGTTAAGAAAAACTATTCTAAGAATCAAATTATTGGTGATGTAAATAAAGGAATGCTGACAAGATCAAGAATAAAAAATGGGATTTGTTTAATTTCACAAGTAGAACTAAAAACTACTAATGCGTCATGTAGAGATGAATCTTGGACTAAAGAAATTTAGAAAGAATTGGATCAAATTGAGAAAAAAAAAACTTTTCATTTGGTTGTTAGAACTAAGGAAAAGAATGTTATAAGGAATAAATGGATTTTCATAAAAAAAATGAATGAAGAAGATATAGTTGTAAGGAATAAGGCTAGACAAGTTTGTAAAGGCTACTCACAATAAGAAGGCATAGAATTTGAAGAAAAATCTGCTTGCGTTGCAAGACTTGAAGTAGGAAGATTGTCCCTTTCTTATGTAGCATACAAGGACTTTAAGGTATATCAGATGGATGTGAAATTTTCATTTCTGAATTGAGATCTAGATGAAGAAGTATACATTGAGAAGCCTGATGGATTTCTCTTGAAAAATGATGAAGACATTGTTTGCAAATTAAAAAGGACATTGTATGGATTGAAATAAGAACCTAGAGCATGGTATGCTCAGTTGGATAGGTATTTACAACATCTTGGTTTCAGAAAAGGTAGTATAGACAGTAATCTATACTTGAGAACTAGTGAAGATGGAATCTTTATTGTTGAAGTCTTTGTAGATGATATTATTTTTGGAGGAAATGATGAAATGAGTAAGATTTTTTCTGAGGAAATGAAAAATGAATTTGAAATGTCTTTGATTGGTGAAATGAGTTTTTTCTTTAGTATAAAAATTACTGAAGACAAACATGGTATTTTCATCTCTCAAACCAAGTATCTTAAGGAATTGTTGAAAAAGTTTGGAATGGAATATTGTAAACCTGTTGGAACACCTATGGTTACTGGTTGCAATCTTACTACTACTAATGAATCTCAAAGTGGTTTTCATAAAAAATACACATCCATAATTGGAGGTTTACAATATCAAACTCACACTAGACCGGACATTACTGATGCAGTTGGAATTATTGTGAAGTTCCAAGAATATCCTAAAGAGACTCATATTTTTGCAGTTAAGAGGATATTCAGATATCTTAAAGGAACACTAGAATATGGTTTATGGTATGACAATAATGATAATTACTTTGCATGCTTATACTGATGTTGATTGGAAAGGAAGTGTTGATGATAGGAAGAGCACAAGTGGTGGTGCATTTTTCCTTGGAAAGAGGTTGGTTGCATGGTTAAGTAAGAAGCAGGATTCTATAGCTTAGTCTGCTAGTGAATCAAAGTATGTTGTTGCTACTATAAATTATACATGGATTGTGTGGATGAAGCAGTTGTTGAAGGATATTGGGATTACTTTTGAAGAGCCAATGGTTATAAATTTTGACACTACAAGAATTTTGAATATGTCAAATAATATTGTTATGCATTCAAATACCAAACACATTTCAATCAAATATCACTTCTTAAGAGACAAAGTTGTAGAAAATGAAGTCAGATTGGAGTACATTAGTACAAAGGAGAAAATATCATATATATTCACAAAACCTCTCTCAAAATATACCTTTGATTATCTCGGAGGTATGCTTGGGGGTGAGAACCCCTCCTTGTGAAAAATAAATGATGTAGAAATGCATCAATCTAGTAGCTATCAAACATATATCATTCTCTGGACTTGATGCTTGGATCCACTCCTTATGAGGAGTGATCGTGGGAACACAACATAACATATTTGGGTGATTAAGCACTTAGTTATTGAAGGCATGAAGATTTGAAAAAGCTACACCTTGCAGAGGTGGGATGGTCAAAGAAGGATAAGAGCTATGGAACCCTTTTCCATTGATGTCAAAGGGGGAGAGATACAAGTGGAAAATCCCTACTATTTTAGGGGGAGTTGTGAAGAGGATATTGAGAAGATTGTATTAATAAGGACACTCTTGGGTTGATGTATTTTCACACATGTTTCCATCAATTCCAAAGGGGGATATTATTGAAATTTTTTCTATTAGAGGTGTTGACATTCATTTTTTCATTGATGCCAACATATGTTTTAGTTGGTTTCACTAGAAGTCTTAGATAGACTAGTTATCACTGGTATGGGCAAGATTGACAAAAGTGTAGGCACACTGTATGGAATTTTAGGGCATGTGAGCATGGAGATGTATATGGGGATGATCAGGGATATTATATCTAAGGTCACTTGGCTTGATATTACTATTGTCTTAAGTTATAGTTTTTTTGACGAAGACTAGTTACAAAGCAGTGTCAGAGAATTATGACAGAGATATTCTCTGTGTTTTTGGGATAACATGGATGCGAGCACATGTTATGATATGTGATATTGAGGCATAGTAGAAGATATGTAGAATAGTTTTATCTATGACTCTTGGGTCTCTGAGATCTTGGTTGCATCACCTGAAGCATGTGATCTTGCGAAGATCTATTTGTGGCCGACTACAACAATGTAAAGTGTTTAAAGGATGGTGAGTGTGGATCACAGATCTTGGAGTATAATTCATGATTTGTATTTGATGTTTACTTGTTTAAGGTACATTGTGTATCTTAGTAAGGGTCTATGTAACTTTTTATGTATTGGGGAAGTCCTAAATTACCAACCTATTTTCTTATTGTAAAATTGTATAAAGGAGAGTTGTTTCTTGGTGAGGTAGTATGGAAGTGTGGTGTAGAAGTTACGAGATTGTAATTTTGAATTATGTTGGATGTAGAGAAAATATGTTGATTATGATGAACTTCATTGGAACAATTTAGGCAAAACAAGTTTCTATTAGTCAGTTCACTGATTATTGTATACTTCTATATCTATACTTTGGGAAGTGAGTCCAGAAGGTGGATTTAACCGTCTCATTTGGGTAGTGAGCCTGGGTAGTGAGCCTCTTATTTATCTTGACTCCTAATAGGGTATTCCCTTTAACATTGGCTATTTACTATATGTAAAAATCAGCTCCTAACAAGGCTAAATGTCCCAATAGTGATACAATACTTTCAGTTCATTATTTGTGGGTGCTAATTCCCACTGGGGTTTTTCCATTAGCAGGGTTTCCTCGACAATAATTTCTTGTTTTATGGTGCTTCTTTTGAAGTGTTCTAATTTACATTGAATAATTTGTTTATAAGTTTCTAAGTTAAAGATTTGGTACATATTTGATTCACCCCCAATCTAATTTTTATTGGTAGACTATTATTTCTAACACTATATGGGGTGGAAGAAGTCCAGGTGGAATGGGGGTACCCTCACATTGAAAGTTAGAAAGGATAGTATTACAGTTTTGGCCTATGATGGCACTGAAAATATGTGCATGTCTAGGATGACTCATGAAATTATCCATGGAGCTCGTGGTGGGGACCTCATCTGGATCAACACATACATGTTTGATTTAGACTTATTGTCAGGGGTCAAAAGATACCATAGTCTGGTGGTGATCAACTATTGGGTGGAATGAACAAGTGGAAATATTAGAGTCCATATCCTTCCTCTTCTTGCATCAAGTTTTAGGTGGCATAAAATGAATGGCCTAAAATGTATAAAGGATCAGTGCTTTTTTATGTGATACTTAGGAGTTGATGTGAAAATGTGTTGATAATACCTAAGGATGATGGTGGTGATGCAAATTGGTGAGGATATCATAGGGACCTAAGGGATGACTTGGTACTAGATATAATTGTGATTTTGTTTACCTAATGTAGGCTCAAATGGATGTGTTTAGTCAACCTAAGACACACTGATGGTATTTGGGAGGACGATATTTATGTTAGTGTAAAACAACCTTTAAACGAAGATGATGAGGTTACAAGGACAATATGGGATATCTTAGGAAATTATTAGTCAATGAGTAAAGCCAAGGGGTGAGTTTTATAAGATGTAGTTTCTAAGAAACTCACAAGGGTGTGACACTAAGTGGGAGATGTTTTTGATTTTCTTGGGATACTAATTCAGATAGTGGATGAGGTTTGGTTGATTGGATAATTCTTACCTAAAGAGGATGAATAAGGATGACCCTAAAATGCAATGAGGAGGATGCAAGTTTGTGATGAAGATGAATTAATAGACATGTTTATGATGTGTCTACTAGTCATATCTCTTGAAGTTGACAAAGGTATGATTCAAATGATACTTTCCCATAAAAAATGAGAATTTTTTGTTGAAGAGGATCTTGTTGTATTTCTCACATTCTTGGGTTTCTTGTTGGATTGATTTGACAATTTGTTGATTTTTTTTGGCCTTTTGATTGGTAGTCTTTTTCTCTCTGTATACACGAGGTAGTTGGACTTTCACTTTCTTCTATTTCCCCAAATCAGACATGTTTTCAAGTTTAGTTCTTAGTACCTCTAGTAGCCACAAGTTTGGTGATAATGGAAAAGTTTGGATTTTGTGAACTAGGCAGTGACTACGGTAAGTTTACCTTGGTTGATTTGGGAAATTTTTTTAAATATGAATGTACTTGGGATAAGTGAGAAAGAAATATTGCAAGGGACAAAGCAACCTTGTGAGAATAACATATTTTTTATTTTGATCTCTTTGGAAAAAGACTTGTACCTTCAAATGTGTGTGTTCTATATTTTTCATAGGTTTTGTAACATCAAAGACATGTGCAAGAAATTTCTACCTTAAGGAATTAGCTTAGCCTTGAAAATATTTTCTCACAAACATAGGCACACACATGAGATATAATCATAATACAACCACTGAAGACCATGCAATGGTTCAATCAATATTTTATTATCCAACTCCAAACACTCAAGGTGGCATGAATGTGTGATTATCTTGGGGAGTTTACTATCCTCCTTGCACAAATATTATCAAGCTTTTGGAGGTGAATCAGGTAAGATGCTAGTTTTAATGGCTTCTAGTAAGATTCATGGCATCCTCCCAATTAGTTTGTACATGCGTGACTCACTTAAGATCCTAGTTGAACATGATGAAATGCTAGGGATATTCACCTAGTTTGGTATACCATCAAAATGCATCGCCCAAGCTTGAGAAGATAAGACCAGGGCTTGCCCAAAGTATTGTTTATATACAGGTCGAAGGGATTACCAGTTTGAGGTCATTCTCTAAAGGGGAAACACATTGGTGTAGGATAACCTAATCTAATAAGTCTAAGTTCATGTAATGCTCCATTTTGTTTGTATAAGGTCGGTTAATCCATGTAATTTGGCCATTTGAGCCACCAAAATGTAATGAGAGGCACTAAAAATGCCAAAATGATGTAATGGATTTAGAAGCATAGAATTTTTTATGTTGGCATAAGGTATGATAGGTCGGCACAAGGCAGTTAAAGGTTGGCACAAGGGAGGGAGCGATAGTCACTGGTCAGCAGAAGGAAGGCGGTTACCGGTAACCAACAACAATTGGTTAATCTTTGAGAGGTAGTTATAAATTTGTATCTGTTAAGATTGCTTATAAAAGCCCGAGGATGGTCGAACAAATGAAAATATTAAGAATAAGAGGAATTTGACAGTGGATAGTTGGAGGGATTTCTAAATTTGAATGAATCACACCTTTGAGTTTCACCATGGTTCTGCAAAAATGGTGAACAATCATGTGTTTGGATACAACCAAGTTTTGGTTGAAGAATGTAAAAGGAATGGGATTGTATGTTCCCATTGAACACTTTATGTACTGTAGCCATACTTTAATTGAATATTTTTTATTTTTTTTAGTCACAAGTTTCTTGTAGTTGGAAATTACTTTTGATCATCGGGTTTGAATGAAGTCACAACCTATTCATAAGTTTAGTTAATGGATTAATATTTATTTTGAATAAGTTCCTAAAAAGGTAAGATTTATGTTGAATCTAGGGGTTAATACTTTTGGTAAAACATCGGTAAAAGGGTAATTGGCCAAGCGATAGTAAATGTTGAGTTTTCTAGTGTTGTCTGGCTATTCCTATATATGATTAGTGATAGTAAATACTGAGTAAACCACTTTTGGTTTATGTGTTTGGAATGGATTGTTAGAAGGATTTTTCTAAAGGTTACTTTGATACAAGAACCTATCATATATATTTCACTGATTTAGAGATGATATTTTCCTCTGACAATTTGTTCATTTGTTGAAAGGAGATTGGATCATCAGGATCCTAGAGATTGATGAGTTTCTAGTTATCTCTCTGTATCAACTAGTATCAAAGCTAGAATATTTTGAGTGTGTGGGTAGACCACCAAGGGAGGAAATCCATACTAAGATATAGCCCTTTTCTATGGTTATTTGATGCTTACTGATGAGTTTGTGGTTGCAGGTGTTGGTCCAGTAGCTACAGGTGGCAAACATGGAGATCTATCAGATTGCCAAAAGACCTGGGGAGAGAGGCAGAGAAAGGATTCCTGGGTGAGGAAAGTTAGTTGGTTTGATGCACCATGGAGAGCATCCATATATAATCCATTGATGGGATTCATAGCTTGAAGACATGGTAAAGAAGACAAAGAGGAAAGGATACACATAAAGAAAAAGAAGAAGTCAAATTTCAAGATGCAATTTGTATTCAAATTTTTTTTGCAAGTTATTGCATTCACTTTTCCAAGAGACTTGGAAAATTTTCAAGGTCGGTAGTATGGTGCAAGAGGACCTGATTCAGGAATTATAAGGTCATGTAATGATCCATTTTATTTGTATAAGGCTAGTTAATCTATGTAATTTTTCCATTAGAGTCACCAAAATGTAATGAGAGGTACTACAAATGCCAAAATGATGTAATGGGTTTAGAAGCATAGGTTTTGTTTAAGTTGGAACAAGGTATGACAAGTTAGCACAAGGAATTTATAGGTTGGCACAAGGGAGGAAAATATAGTTATCGGTTAGCACAAGGAAGGTGGTTATTGGTAACAAACAATAGTTGGTCAGTCTCCAAGAGGTAGTTATAACTGCGTAACAGTTTGGATTGCTTATAAAAGCGTGAGGATGGTCAAACAAATGAAAATAGAAAGACTAAAAGGAATTCGACGGTGGATAGTTGGAGGGAGTTCCAAATTTGAATCAGTCACACCTTTGACTATCACCATCATTCTACAAAAATGGTGAACAGTCACCCGACTTGGATAAAACCAAGTTTTGTTTGAAGAATGTAAAAGGAATGAGATTGTTTGTTCCCGTCAAAAAATTTATGTAATGCATCCATACTTTAATTAAAGATTTTTTATTTTGTTCAATCATGGGTTTCCTGTAGTTGGAAATTACTTTTGATCATTGGGTTGGAATGAAGTCAAAACCTACTCTTAAGTTTAGTTAATGGATTAATCTTTATTTTGAATACGCTCCTAACAAAGTAATATTTGTGTTGAATCTAGGAGTTAAGAATTTTGGTATAACATTGGTAAAAGGGTTATTGGCTAAGTGATAGTAAATGTCGAGATGTCTATTGTTGGCTAAGTGTTCCTATATATGTCAAGTGACAGTAAATGTCGAGTAAACCATTTTTGGTTTATGTGTTTGGAATGGATTGTTTGAAGGATTTGTCTTAAGGTTACTTTGATAGAGGAACATATGATATATAGTTCACTGATTTAGAGATGATATTTTCCTCTGACAATTTGTTCATTTGTTGAAAGGAGATTGGATCATTAGGATCCTAGAGATTGACGAGTTTCTAGTTATCTTTGTACATCAAGCAGGAGCATCTATGAGAACACCTATTAACTTGAAGACACCAGTTGATCAGAGCATGAAGAGGAGAATGAAGAAATCTCTCGAAGTTAATTGGGAGATCCTGAAGCCTATAGTGACCATATGCAATGATCAATATGATAGAATTGGTAAAACTCCTAAAGGGCCTGATAAGGACCTTAGGAGAAAAATGATGTAGAATGATCCATTAGTGTTCCATGGGGTTAAATTGGGTAATTTAGGGCCTTGAATAGTTTATTTTGTCCTAGTATATTGGAATCCATTTTATTGATGAGTCTAGAGGTTTAAATTTCAATAAAAATGTAAGTTAGAGATTTGAATTTCAAATCCTAACGGCTAGTAAGGAAATTGGAGTGAGAGTAGTTTTAGAGTTGTTTAGTGTGTTTAACACTTCCAAATGATTGGTATCAGTTTGGGAAGTTAGGAGAGGCTATTTAAATCTTTTTTCATGCCTTATTGATGATGGTGAAGAGTATGTATGGACTGTGATTGAGATATTCAAGAATGTACTTGATTTTGATGCAATTAAGAAGGATTTTATTGCAAACTTGTTAATTTATTTGATGTTATATTGAATCAAAGAATTTGATAACTTTATTAGATGGGTACATACTTGTTTTAAATCCTTTTGATAGCATTTTTATTGAGTCTCAAGCCAATAAGTTTGACTGTACCGTGATAGTCCTTATTTTAGCAAGGGTTTAAGTAATGAATTGAAGATTCATCCCCATACTATACTTACTGTGATTGGGGGATGAATCCTAAAAGTGTATATTAATTTTTTAACCATTTGTGATGCAAGGATAACATAGATTTGTAGGGTGATCACTGAATGCATGACTGATTACATGGTTTTGTGAAGGAAATAGAGGTATAAGAACAATGGTGGAATTTGTACCTTCATGAGGGGTATTTTTTATGACTTGGATTGCATGTATATATCCATCTAATGGTTAACCAATAATTGTTTGAGTCTATAAAGGCTTGGAGAGTGTATATTGAAAAACCCTTGTTTTGAGGGGCTGGGGATAGCCATATTGAGGGTTTTGTGTTTGCATTGGTAATAGAACTTATTTGAGTTTATAATCTTTTGATTTTAACCATATTGAGAGAATTTTGAGATCTTGGGTCTGGGGAGTAAGTTTACTTGGTACTTTCTTTGTTAAATGGTCCATTTTTATGCCTAAAATAGGGGCTCAATGAGTAGTTGGGTATTTTGGTCCAAAGTAACCTATGTTGGGTCTTGGATAAGTTATGTAAGATTAATAAAGGGTATCTAAATATTCCCTTAGTTTTCCTAGTTTTTTGGGAAAGTGGTTAGTTGTAGTGCTCGGTCACTGAAGAGATCCGCATCTACTGTTTCTTAGAATATATTGTTTCTCGGTACATACTATCGCTCGTCTTATATGGTATTTCTTAGCATGTGTTAGGAAGTTGGGTATCATATTGAAGTTGGAAGTTGTTTTCAAAGGTGTAGATCCTGTAGTAAGGGATCTCCTCAAAGGGTTGAGAGATTCAGTCATGTTGGACAAAGTAAACCTATAGCCTCTGCATCAATTGGTATCAGAGGCTAGGAACATCCTAGGTGAAGAGTGAGAGGGAAGAATATTTTGATCTTTGGTGTATTAAATCCTTGGGGAACCCTTGGAGTTTAGCATATAATTTTAGGTGAGTTCTTGAGTTGATCCTTTGCATCAAGGAGACAAATATTGAAGGTTGAAGATAAGAAGCTGGGGTTTTGATAGCAAGTATGGTGGTCATCATGGCTGAAGATTTGGGTACACGATACAATTAGGGATATCCTATATTTAGGACACAATGCAGATGCAAAGGTAAAATTTGTAAAGTTATTATTTCAAGTGGTTCATTTTCAAATATAGTTTCTATAGAGATGGTTGACAAATTGAACCTAGAAAGGATAGCACATGAGAGGCCTTATAGAGCACACAGATTGGATAATGAGGACAAATTTGATGTGAGAGAACAAGCATATTTTAATTTTAGGATTGGATCATATGAGGATGTCATTTTGTGTGACATTGTTCCCCTAATGGATTGTCATTTGATTCTTGGGTGGACATGGAAAGTGGAGAAGTATACCCTACATGATGGAGCAATGAAAACCTATAATTTCATGGCTGGTGGAAAAATGATAGTCTTGAGACCATTGAGGGAAGATCAAGAAACATGGAAGCTGTCTTGGAACACTAGTGTGTTTGATAGGGTTGGATTCCTTAGGCATGAGGAATATAAAGATGAGAAAGTTGCAGAGATAGAAAAGGAAGATGCCTTGGAGCAGAGGTGTCTTGAAGAGGTGAATTAAGACATGGATCAGATGTAGATCCTAGAGGTTGAAGAAAAATTGAAATATTTTCCATGAGAAGGACAAGGAGATGAGCTCATTGATTGGCATATTGACTATCCTTGAGAAGAGAGGAAAGAGGAGGTTAGAAGAAGATGATGAATATGAAGACCAGGCAGAAGAGGAAATCCCTTTTAGAACAAAAAAACAAATCGATCTAGAAGATGTGAGGATGGCTAAGTTTTCAAAGGCCATTAGAAGTGGAGATACAAAAGAAAGATCAGACTTACCCATGTATGCAGGTAAGATGGATGATAAAAAAACTCATTGATTGGTTCAGTGCCATGCAAAACTACTTCAAATGTGAGGACATTAAAGAGGAACAAAAGGTAAGGTTTGCAAAGTCAAGGTTGAGAGGACACACCCTATTATGGTGGGATTGTGTTCAAGTAGAGAGATAGAAGATAAATAATCCCAAGATCACTTCTTGGTTTTCTATGATGGATAGAATGAAAGCTAAATTTTTACCTAGTTAGTACAAGGTGAAGATGTATAAGAAAATGTAAGGTCTTAGACAAAAAGACTTAGATGTACAAGGGTAGACTGAAGAATTTCACAAGTTAGACATTATATTTGGCCATGAGGAATATGTGGAAGAAAATATGGCTAGATATTTGAGGGGACTTAGATTCAACATCCAAGATGAATTAAGTCTTGCAACCCCTAGATCTATTGAGGAATGTTACAAGTTAGCAGTGAAAGCTGAGGAGAAGTTGAGGAGAAAACAAGAGAATAATGGTGGTGGTATAAGAGCCTAGGAGCATCATAGGTTGAAGTGGTGGAGAAGCTTTTCAGGATTTTGAAGATTAAAGGTCCTTTGTTGATTCTTATAGTTGAACTATCCTTTGAGAGTGTTCCAAAGTGGTGGCCTGGCATCTGAATGATCCTAGATTGGTGAAGATGTACTTGAAAAATTTAGAGAAGGAGGTGTACAATTCTCTAAAAGAGTATTTTTATGATGAGTGAAAAAGAGATGAAAAGAGGAAGAAGAAGAAAGAAGAAAGAAGAAGAGGAAATGTTGAGAAGCCTTGACAAGGCTTTGGAAAAGAACCAGAAGAAGATGGAGTGGATTGC
>MU222749.1:26432-52511 GCA_018584345.1 Thuja plicata
GTAGAGTGAATTGATCATGGGTTAATCCTTGGTTGAGTTTGATCTCTCAAATGGTTTCAAATAAGGGGACCATTTAAATGGTGTCCTCAAAGGGTGGGACAAAATGAGTGGATGAGATTTAAAAGGGTAAATGAGAGGTTGAGATGCAAGACTGGAGTGATCCATGTGCAAGTGTGTTCTCAATTCTCATTGGCTCCTTTATTTATGTTGAAAAGATATTATGAATTTAATTAATTCAATCATTTAATTAATCTAGCCATGTAAGGAATAGGTTCATTTTGATTTTTGATTTGAACTATACAATTAATTGATTAAAATCAATGGCATAATTTGATTAATCATTTTAGGCTTGTATTTAATTATTTGATTTCATGATTAATTAATCCCTTGATTTTATTTGATTTAATCCACTTTGATTTGATAAATGTCCATTTGAATTGATTTTGATCCATTTTGAAGCATTTGAAGCATTTTGATGAGATTTGTTGAGATTTGCATATTTTGATGATACTAAGACACTTGGTCAATTTTGGGTGTCTACAATGACAAGGAGCAAACTTAAAGGTACATGCTTGCTTAGTGAAATTGAACCAAGATCTATTAAAGATGTGTTGAATGATGAAATTTGGATTGAAGCCATGAATTAAGAGATTGAGCGGATAGAAAAGAACAAAACTTGGACTCTTGTACCTAGACCAAAAGACAAGAATGTGATTGGTACTAAGTGAGTTTTCAGAAACAAGATGAATGAAAAAGGTGAAGTTTCTAGAAACAGGGCAACATTAGTGTGTAAAGGATATGCTCAAGACGAGGGTATTGATTATGGATAAAAATTTTCTCTTGTTGCAAGACTTGAAGAAGTTAGAACTCTTATGGCATATGCAGCACATAAAGGATTCAAGGTATACCAAATGGATGTAAAATCTGCATTCTTGAATAGAATTATGGAAGAGGAAGTCTATATTGAGCAACCTGAAGGTTTTTTTGACCCTAACAAAAGGAATATGGTTTGCAAATTACACAAAGCCTTGTATGGACTGAAGCAAGCTCCTAGAGGCTAGTATGAAAGATTTCATGGTTACCTAATAAGTATTGGATTTCAAAGAACTAATGAAAATAGTAGCTTGTACATCAAAGAAGGACCTCAAAAAAAGATACTATTAGAAGAGATATTTGTTGATGATATACTATTCACTTGACATGATGATTTATGCAAAGCATTCTCTGAAGCTATGAGTAAGGAATTTGAGATGTCTATTTTTGGATAAATCAAATTCTTTGTTGGTTTACAAGTTCATCAAATGAAGGATGGTATCTACATTACTTAGTCTAAATAAATCAAAGAGATACTGAAGAAATTTGGAATGGAAGATTCCAGACCAGTTGGGACACCTATGTCTACTAGACATAAGTTGTCTAAGGATGATGACTCAAAGGAGGTAAATTAGACTACCTACATATCCATGATTGGTAAACTTCAATATTTTGTTCACACTAGGCATGATATTGTATTAGTAGTTGGTATTGTTGCAATGTTTTCAGCTAATCCTAGAGAGAATCATTTGATGGATATCAAAAGGATTATGAGATATCTAAAGGGCACTGAAGACTATGGATTATGGTATAAGAAAGGAGGAAACTTTGATTTGAAGACTTTTACTAATGTTGATTGGGCAGGTAGTGTTGATGACAGAAAGAGCACCAGTGGTGGAGCGTTCTTTCTTGGAAAGAGGTTAGTCTCTTGGACCAGAAAGAAATAGAATTGTATTTCTCAGTCTACATCAGAGGTAGGGTATGTTTCTGTAGCAGTAAATTGTTCAAATATCATATGGTTCAAATATTTCTTGTCAGGAATGAAGGAGGAAATCAAAGAACCAATTATTATCTACTGTGACAACACTAGTGCTATTAACATTTCAAAGAACCTTGTGATGTATACTAATACTAAGCATATTGCAATAAAGTATCATTTCTTGAGAGAATTGGTTTAGGACAAGGAAGTAAGGTTGGAATATGTGAATACTAAAGAACAAATTATAGACATATTCACAAAACCTTTACCTAAGGATGAATTCTTGTATCTTAGAGGAAAGCTAGGGGTGATTCCCCTAACTGAGGCTCACTAAAACACATTTTAGTGATGCATCAACTAAGCTATAGTGAAGATCTAACAAGTTGATGCAAATTGTTAGAGCTTATTGCATATGAATCAGTACAATAGGTACATTACAATTTCATTGGATAGAGTCTTTGGCATTTGGATGTCAAAGAGGGAGATATTATTGATGTCATGCCAAAGAAATTATTAAGGGAAATATTATTAATGACAAAGGGAGAAATTTTATTAGAAACAGAGATTGATGTAAGAGGGAGAATTCTATAATTTAGTGATTGTGAAGATAGAGGTATTTTTTTGGATGAGAATCAAAATGAAACTAAGGACATTAATAAAAAAAAAATCTTGTTTCTGTTGCTCTAAAATTCTTTGTATTATGACATGTTGTGTTTCCATAAATTCCAAAGAGGGAGATTATTGCAGATAATTATTTAATTGTGTATTGGAATTGATGTATACACAAATGTAGTGATGTTACACAAATGTCTATACATAAACCGAGCACAGTCAGTGTATGCCAAGTTCTCTCGGGCATCGAAGAAGACTCAAATATCAGCCAAAGTGATTTTTAGTTTTAACCGAGTTCACTCAAGAAATACAGTAAGGTCGGGCATTGAAGGATTACTGTGTTAACTGAGTTATGCATTTAGTGTCATCCGACTAATAAGAGTTTACACTTTATGTTTAATTGGTTATATGCAGCCGACAGACTTAAGTTTTATTATTTATTTGGAAGGTTATTCAAGTCGACTTGACAATGTTGGAAATATATTACATGTAAGGTGACTAAGAGGGGGGGTAAATCAGGAAACAATAAAACTTAATATTCTTTATTCAAAATTAGATTATCTAATTTGATTTGCATGCATAGAACTGAAATGAAATAATCATACACAACACATAACACAGTATATGGTTACCCAGAAACCTTCCAAATAGAAAGTAAAACTAGGGTGGGGATGGTACCCACAAGATTTAGTACTATAGTATAAATTTAGCCTATTAGAGCTTACATTGACCACTTCTGATGGCATGCCCTATTAAAAGCAATAAGGACTCTTAAGTCCACCTTGTTAAAGGATTTGATACAATACAAAAAGTAATGCAACTCTATTAATAGATTCACAAAGGACTGTTAGGTCCACCTTGTTAAAGGATTTTGTTGATCTTCCTATTAGAATGAACCAGTAGATGATTTTATTTGGCAACTCTGATTTGTTGAATGAGATCCTTTTGAATATAACTGATCACCTGACTATGATAGATGAGTCTCTATTGTGCTTTATACTTCTGCAATCTTCTAATCAATAGGCCATATCATATTTGCATATATACTTCTAATAAATACTCTTATCATGCATATTTTGGATAAACAAAATGTCTTATATTATCTTATCCAAAAAAAAATAGCTCATAAGTCGGCTTCCATTAGACATAATGATATTAAACAATATATGCAAATTTGACCCAATATTGTCACTCGGGTCTAGAAGTCTACTCGGGAGACAAACTAATACTCAGGAAATGATGATCACTCAGGTCACACTGATCACTTGGGCAATGCTAATCACTCAAGTTACATTGATCACTCGAACAATACTGATCACTCGGGCTACATTGATCTCTCAGGAAATACTGATCACTCGGGTTACATTGATCACTCAGGAAATACTGATTGACTAAGTGTTTTGACACTAATTGACAACATGTCATTCCATAAGGTCTACAATCTCCCCCTTTGGCATTAGTGATAAAAACACTTAATATTGTACTCTGAATCTGATAAGTCAAAACTCCTCCTTACTATATGTTCGGGTTTTGACACCAGTTCTACTGCTCGGGTCCAACTGACTCTATTTTTTTTTAATTTTCAAAATTGTTTTTGTAATGTCTTCTTCTTTACTCAACTGTACATGTATTTCCTTAGTGTATATACAATGACCTTTTACCCCTTTTTTTGACAAAAATTCCAAACTATATCTACAAGGTAATCCCAAAATAGGATAGGAAATCACAATGTACCTTCAAAATTTGAGATAGTGTTGTCCCAATTGTCTTGTAGCACCTTCATGATGTGCAATTCAATTTGTAGCTTGGATAAAAACTCTATCATAATTTATGCAACTAAGAAGTTATTATCATGGATGAGAGTCTTGGCATGTGTGATGCATTTTTGCATAGCATCCATGTGTGGTAGGAGTTGGCTCTATATGGCTGAAATAGACTCCCTAGTCCTTGTTTCTTCTCTTAGCAACTCAGCCTATAGATTGGTCATATATTTGATCTTCAAATGGTGTGTTGAGCCTATGCTCGGATCAAGTGCTAACTACTTTTCACTTTCCTTCAGATTTGCATCAATCTTTGCTAACTTATTATTGATCTCCATAGTAAAGTTAGAGGTATCACTCAACTTTACAAACAATTCTACAACATTGGTCACATTGGTTTCTAGAGTGCTAATAACATTAGTGAGCTGCACCTAGTCAATTGCAATCTTCTTTGCAATATTCTCTAGAACCTTGTTTTCAAATTCTCTCTCTTCTTTCTCAAGCAGTTTCTCTTGACCATTCATGTCCTCATTGAATTTATGGACTAAGTCAACAAGTTGATACATAATGGAGTCATTCTCATTGACTTCAATCTGTAGTGTCTCTATGAATATGCCTTTTACATCTTCAAGTACTTTGTTCCTCTTTTTCTCTTCTCAGAGCTTCTTCTGGATTGCTCTTTTCTTCCATAGTTCTCCAAGTAGATCCATTTTCTCTACTGATAAGTTGGAAAGATCCCAATTTTGGGATTAGGTGAAGGAACAGTTTCCTTACATTTTCCATCATTAACTTGTTCCCCAGTATTCAATTGGATTAGGTCATTGACCTTTACTGCATCAATTCAAGAATCAAGGTTAACTGAAGAATCAATAGTGGCTAAATTTACCTTGTCCATCTGTGACTCAATTGTTCTTGGCCCAGTAGTAGGTGGAGCCTGTTGCTCAGTTCCTACTATTTTAGATGTTTATTTTTTAACCTTGTCTTTGGTTGGAGATAATATGTTGTGGATAGGAGATTGGGGTAATGATTCCATTACTTCCACTGTAATTTGCTCAGCATTAGACTCTGCAATTGTCTGTACCTCAGGTAATTCATCATTGGTCTATTCAGGAGGATCTGTGCTCATTTTTTCTGCCTTATCATCTTCCATGACTTCAAATATGGATTTCCACACTATTGTGGTAGACTTCACAACATCTTCTATCCTTTTGTTCAGTATTTGGAAAGTCTTGAATCTGGGAGTATGATTTTTTTCATATTTTTTCATTGCCTCTTTTATCTCTTTGTTCTTCATAGCAGGCATGACATCCTTTAGGGTATGTTCCCTTATGTATTTTTCAGTTTTGAATACATTTAACCAGGGAATAGATACTTCCTTGAATAGATATTCTATCATATGACTCTTCAACTTGAAGGGGTCATATTTCCATTTTTTTCATTTTCTCCACAACTGCTTCCTCTATCTTCTTCTTCTCTTCCTTAGTCCTTGAAGCATAATTCAATGACTTTAAAGAACCCATACCACTGCCTCCTTTTAGATCTTCAATCTTCTGATCAAGTGTAGGTGTGAGCTTCTTGAAGACAACTATTTCAACTTCTTCATCTTCATCCTCATCTTCATCTTTGCCCAATACAAGTCTCCATCTTGATCTCCTTGGTTTTCCCATAGTGAAGATAGGTGTAGTGGCCTTAGGTTTTTTCTTGAGAGATAACCTCTTCTTCTTCTTAGGAGGTTCTACTTCCACCTTTTCTTCTTTCTCAAATCCATCATCCTATATCTTAATTGTATCATCTTTACTTTCAGTGATAGAAGGAGAGTCGGAGGTCTTTCCATATTTCTTTCCAAACTTTTCTAACCTCTTCTTTCCTCTCTTTAGAATCTTAGGAATCTCTATCTCTATAGATATCGTTCCCTTTGCTTCTTCATAGGTACCAAAGTATGGTGCCTTGGGATTTGTAGGTTCATTCATAAGAGCCTCGATGATGTTCTTAGCTTCATCTATATTAACCTCATAAGCAAGAGGTTTTACCCATGCAACTCTAGGTTTTACATCTTGTATGTAAACCTTATCACAATCAACTAGAAAAAAAATGCATAGGTATAATTTTAAACTAGTTGTTTAGGAATCTTATATCTACTCTACATTTTATGTCTTAAGTTCTCAAAATATCCATCTGTGATATTCTCATAATTATCTCCTAACTCATCTATGAATTCATTTATCTGATGAATTATGGATCTATCCTTCTTCCATGCTACTGCCCCTTTGGAAGGAAATAACTTCTGAACATAAAAGAATATGCATACCAAGAGAGAACCAAACTTACATGGATTTGTTTAGATGCCTGGATGCTTTCCATATTCTTACTTAGCTGAATGAGCTACATCTCAGCTAGGTAAAATTCCAGATTGTTTTTCGCCACCTTGTAAGATAAGTCCACAGATTCACAAGGTACATTATTAGGTTTTTTGGAACTATATATCTTGTGAGCTATCATATGAATCCTGAATTTCAATTCCATGTCAATAACTCCGTTCGGTTTCATGCCTCTGGCATCCCACTTAGAAAGAGTTAACTCAGATAGCTTATCTTTTGTTAGGGTTTTGGTAGCTTTAGCTTTGTTGAGCATGCGATACCCTATTACTTAGTGTATCATTGTCTTTATGATCTTTATAGGCTATTCCAACCATAGCTGCATGTCATGAATGTGGATGAGAATGAATCTAATCCATTTTGATTTTGAAATTCTTTGGCATGTGCAGGATGTGGGTTAAATCTTTAACCTCTAAATTCTTGTTCTTGGGCTTTAGATTCCCTCCTATGCACAATTTCTCATATACTAAATTAATCTCAATTGTTCCAAGCTCCTGGATGTTGCAATGATAGAAGCTTCAAATGTTGTTTACCAGTAATACCCTTGGATGAATTAGGGAATGAGCTCCCATCAGGTCTACTTCTTCCGCAATTGTCGATTAAAGCTTGAACTCTCAAGGGTTACTACAACATTTCTTACTAATATTTCTGATCCTTTATTAACCTTGTTGCTAGATGTGGATGCCATATCGCTCGGAGAATTTTATCAAACTTCTCTTTCAAACACGAGTTCACTCTGAATTTCTAAGGGCTCTGAATTGCTCTGCAAACTAAAATATTTGTGAACAATAACCTTTCCATTTCATCATTTATAATATTTATTACCGTTAGAGTATTGCCTTAAATTTTCTATACATAGTAGCTGGTGTAGCTCGGGTAGTTCTCCTAGGCTTACTCAGAAGCTCAGAGAAAATTGACATCCCAATTCTTATACAACCTGACTCATCTCGGTTAAGCTAGAGTAGCTCGGGTGTAACTGAGATCTTGACTCGGTTAACACCAAAATCTATCCTAATGCATCAATATGTGGATTTGGACTGTTAGCATATCTAGAACTAATATATGATTTCTTGAATACATAGTTCCAGTCATTTCCTTATATCTCTATGCTGTGATGGTAGATCCACCCAACTCACTGTCTTGGGTGCCATTAGATCCTTCATTTTTTTGATTTGAACCTTTAGAGGATTTCCTTACCCATTGTTTATTCATCTGATTTCTAATTTATGAGACCTTAGATTTGCCTTTCTCAAAAATAGTATCCACTTTTTATTTGTTCATACAATTTTTGCTTAGATGACTGAGTTGTTTACACACATAACATCTCTTAGTAGGATTTCCTTTTCGGAGGTGAGTCTTTATACAGTTTGCACCAATGTATCCATATTCTCCATAGTGACAATATTTGTACCATGTATTTTAATCCCAACAAAAAATTGCTTTGGCCAATTGTTCAGCAGGGTTCCATTTCTTAGTTCTGCACTCGGAAGATCTATGACCTTGTTTGTTACATTTGAAAAATTTTCCTTCAAACTTAGGTTTCTCAGTACATTCACTTTCTCTATGTCCATGTTTGTTGCAACTATAGCATTTTCCATTAAACTTTGATTTTCCATTGCTCCAACATTTATTTGATGTATTCCCTAACTTTCCACAGTGGTTACAAGTAGGCTTCATGTTCTTTTGGGCTCCTTGCTTTGAGAATTCACCTTGTTCAGTATAACCTAGTCCAGTCTGTCCATGATGTCTAACTTCTATTAACTAATCTGTACTACCTTGTGAATTCATCATACTTTCATTGGTTTGCCTTTCAGTGTTGAGATCATTTTACAGTCTTTCATTTTCTGTTCTCAGGTTGACAACTTCTTGATTTGCATTGTTGAGTTGATTTGCCAAATCTTCTTGCTGGAGTGACAAGTGATGGGTTTCTTTTTCTTTTTTGTCTAACCTTGTACTTAGAAATATTTTTTCTTCTTCTACCAAATTTCTATTATCTTCTGCTTGATTCTTTTGTTTTATGACTTCACACAATTTTACTTAATGAAATTCTTGTTCTCTTTTCAACTTTCTGACTTCTTCATGCAAATTGAGATTCTTTGCAGGTAAGTCTTCAATGGCTGCATCAGCTTCTTCAGAACTTTTAGCTTTGCAAAATTATTCAATTCTTTCTTCTATGTAATTCATGTCATTCATTTGTCCTGCTATATCTTTTGTTTTCTTCAGGGAAGGAGAGATTTTCTCTTTGAGTTTCTTGATCTGATCCATGGCCATTTGTAGATCTATCTTTTCATTCTCAATGGCTTTCTCTAGTCTATGTACTTCCATTATCTCTGATCTTTTCTCAAGTTGTTAAACTTCTGTTAGAGAACCTTTAGCTATGATACCAATTGTTGGAAATATATTACATGCAAGGTGACTGAGAGGGGGGTGAATCAAGAAACAATAAAACTCAATCTTCTTTATTCACAATTAGATTATCTAATTTGGTTTGCATGCATAGAACTGAAATGAAAGAATCATACACAACACATAACACAATATATGGATACCCAGAAACCTTCCAAATAGAAAGTAAAACTAGGATGGGGATGGTACCCACAAGATTTAGTACTGTAGTATAAATTTAGCATGTTAGAGCTCACATTGACCACTTCTAATGGCCTGTCCTGTTAAGAGCAATAAGGACTATTAATTACACCTTGTTAAAGGATTTGATACTATACAAAAAGTGATGCAACTCTGTTAAGATATTTACAAAGGAATGTTAGGTCCACCTTGTTAAAGGATTTTTTTGATCCACCTATTAGAATGAACCAGTAGATGATCTACTTTGGAAACTCTGATTTGCTGAATGAGATCCTTTTGAATATAACTGATCACTTGACTGTGATAGATGAGTCTATGTTGTGCTTTATACTTTTGCAATCTTCTAATCAATATGTCATATCATATTTTCATATATACTTCTACTAAATACTCTTCTCATGAATATTTGGATAAAAAAAATGTCTTATATATATAAATAAATATCTTATCCAAAAAAAAATAGCTTCATAAGTCGGCTTCCATTAGACATAATGATATTAAACAATATATGAAAAGTCATCCCACTACTGTCACTTGGGCCCAGAAGTCTACTCGGGTAACAAACTGATACTTGGGCAATGTTGATCACTCGGGTCACACTGATCACTTGGACGATGTTGATCACTCGGGTTACATTGATCACTCAAACAATACTGATCACTCGGGCAATACTGACCACTCAGGTTACATTGATCACTTGGGAAATATTGATTGACTAAGTGTTTTGACACTAATTGAAAACATGTCTTTCCATAAGGTCTACAAAAAAGGCTTATCATATATATACAAGGTCAAGTTTGGATTGAATATGTGAGAAGTGGTAGAGTTTGATATGAAGAATGAAGGTGAAATAAGATTTAATTTTGATTAAGGATAGAACATCCAAACCAAGCTACAATTTGATCAGTGAGGATCCAGTTTAAAGTCAGAGTAGAGATCTGAATCAGCAAAGACAGTTGCTTCTCCAAACAATTCAATCCATTGTTACTCTCTAACAATTCTAGCAGTGATCCAAATCTCTTTACAGAGTAGACTTAACAGTCTTTCATAAATCCTCTCATAAGGTGGCATTTCTACATTGAAGTTTTTTAATACCCCTAACAAGGCCACTCCTTATAGGGTGATTAAATCCTCTAACAAGGTCACACCTAACAGTGTGTTTTGTAACCTTTAACAGGGTTGGCTCCTAACAGGGCTCACTTTAGAGGAGTGAAAAATAGTAACTAGTGGCAATTGGTGGTTTTCTCAAATTGGATTTCCATGTTAAATATTGGTGTCATCAGTGTAGATGTTATTTTTTTATGCTTTATGTTTCTACACTTAATCACTAAAGGATAATCGCAGTTAATATCTTAAGATTGCTTTGTTAACCGAGTAATAGTAGAATATCTTTATTAACCGACTAACAGTGATAAGTTTGATTAAGACATCTAAGGGACTTGGATTTGTTTTTTTGGTAACAGAATCCCCCCCCTCTCAGTTACTCAACCCATTTCCAAAAATACTTTGGATGAATTATAATAGTAATGGATACTTAAATAATGAGGTATAAGGTGTTTATATACCTCATCATACATTTAAATATATAAAATTAAGCCAGGTCAAACATAGGATCTAATTTCCCATAGAAATGTTGCAATGGGGCTCCAATTCAAATTTGGACCCAATCCTCTAGGAAAAAAATTCCCTAGCATATTTTTCCAAGGAACATAAATCCCAAGTAGTTGCGTTCCTAGGAAAACTAGCCATAATTTTAATGGGAAGCCAAGAAGATAGGGTATATACCAGACGAGGGGGAGATAGATAGTTGGATCAAGCATAAAAGACATGAAATCTTCAAATTGCCAAAATGAGGCCTAACTAAGCATCCAATTATGGGTGATAACTTATTAGGATGGTTCAAATGTTTGGATGATGGAAATGGTGTGTACTAAGAGGCGAGGGGTGAATCAGTACCATTAAATTTTTTTTATCAAATCTCGTTAACATTATTCTTCATTAACTGATTGAGTAGATTCACATATACCAAACATGTAGTATGAATGCTAAAATGTAAATGCATGTAAATTAAACAATACAAATATAGAATATTTAGTACTCATGACACTAGTATTTTGGTATCGCAAAAAACCCTTGTTAGAAGGTAAAAACTGTGATGGGGATGAGACCCACAAAACTTCACTACTGCAGAAATAAAGTTAGCCTGTTAAAGATTTACAAAATGATCACTTTTGATGATCTTACCTTGTTAGGAGTAGCAATAAGATTGATTAGATATACCTCATGTGAGGAATTTGCACCACAATCTACGTGTGCACTTGGTTAAGAGATTTACAATAAAACTGTTAACTCTACTCTATTAAGAGATTTAGATTTTATTACAATTGTTAGAGAGTAATAGAAGTTTGATCTAAAACATATATAATATCAATATTGCTAATACAGATCCATTAAATTTATACAAAAAAATATCACCTCAATGTGAATGATAATACCTTCTTCTCTATTCTTCTCAGTAAACTTGCCTTAGTTCTGTAAACTGATTTTTGCAATGTAGTCTCTTTCTCTGAAAATCCCTTATCTGATTTCTAATGTTTGTAGTATGGTGGCTACTTGATCATTTCTTGATCAACATACATAACAAAATTTGACATCTATACATTTATGTATCAAATAATATGACCTAATTAGGGTTTGACAATTAGATCCTTATCCTAAGATCAACGGTGTACAAAATTTACCCTGATTATCTACACATAGGGGACATAAAAAATTAATGTTGTAAATCCATAATTAATTTCCTCCTCGATCATTTAAACTGTAATCTAGGTCATCTAAAATTTTTTTACATCAAATGATGTGCCATAACAAACTTTTAGGTGGTCTCTATTCCACTCAGTTATTGTTGTCTCTCGGTGTTAGGTGTTGTCTATGTATCTCGGTTATACTGGTGTTCGGTTATGTTGTGTAGCTTGGTGTTGTCTTATGTTTGGTATAGTCTATCTACTCAGTAATCAATATGCTTGGTTGACTCTAGGCATGATCATTTCTCTCAGTTAACTCTGCACTTCAGTGATATAAACCGATTATTTTGTTTGACTTTGTCACCGACTATTCATAATGTCTACTTGATAACTAATGACAACTTCAATGTGCAATTGCAGTAACATTCTCCCCCTTTGGTATTAGTATCAAAAAAATAGTACTGCACATAATACTTATACATAGTGACTCCCCCTTTGTATATACTCGATATATGTATATGAACTCATACAGATTATAGTATCCCCCTTTATGATATATATATATATATAGTTCCCCCTTTTTTGAAAATAATGAAAAAAGGCGTATAACTTACAATTTTTCAAAAATATTGGGATGGGCATTCTTGAGTGTTTCCAATAAATTCTCCCATTCTTCCTTCAAATGCTCGAGGGTGAGTAGTTCTAGATGCTGGGCATGCATATCATATATGCTTTCTGTCACTAATAATTCTGGGGTGGCAATGAGATTCTTTTCCAATGTCACATTTTTCTACATCATGACTAAATGTGGTAGTAACATTGCCTGGAGATCGGTTAATTGTTCTCTGATTCTCTCCTCTTCTTTCCGTAGGTCTAGTCTCAACCTCTTGTTTTTAAGTACCTTGGTGTAATGCATCTGTAATGTATGTTGCTCGGTTGATAGACTTTCTGCACTAACCTTTATATCTTGATCTATTTGCTTGATTTTTTCACTAATCTTGGTAGTGAAGTGTTCTAATGTGCATAAATATTGTAGAATTGTAATGGCTTTAGATATGATAGTTTCTAAGAAACCTACAAGTTTTGACAGAGTTACCTTATGTACTACCAATGCCTGGCTGATTTTCTCTGTAACTTTGTATTGGACCTTCTTCTCTTCTCGCTCTTCTAATTTCTTCTTGGCATCAATGTTAGGATTTTCAATTGCCTCGGTGAAAATTTCAAGTTGGTCTAGTATGGGGGCTTGTTCATCAATGTTGATATCTGGTACAACTTGCATTAAGATCTCTTTGTCTTTCTCTAGCACTTGTGCACTTTTTGCTTCTAGTTTAAGCTTATCCTGTGTTTCTTTTCTTGTGCAAAGTTCACCATATTTCTTTAGTGTCTCTGGATCAAGGGTCCTTGGATCCCAATCAGGAATCTCTATGATTGCATCTAGCGTAACTAGGTCCTTGGGTCCTTTCTTCTTCTTCTTCTTCTTCTTCTTTCCTTGACCACTTGATGATGGTGATAGTGCTAATGATAATTGAGCCTTTTTTTGAGTTTCTATCTTTTCTTGCTTGGTACATGGTGTGGAAACTTGGTGTGGTGCCTCGGTAACTGACCTTGTGTCTGTAGTAGATGTATCTATTATCTTTTCAAGATTTTTTGTGTTACCTTCACCTTTCTCTTCTGCAGCATCAGTGGTATCTTTAGGTTCATCACCTTGTGTTGTTCCACCACTATGCCCAGTCTCTTTACCATGATCTTCACCCTTATCTTCAATTATATCTTTTGTCTACTTGGGTGCCTTCTACTATGTTTTGGTCTCAATCTCAATTTATTTAACTAGAATAGGTAACTATCTAGGTACATCTACTTGGGTGACCTGTGATGTGTCTTGTTCATCTATAGTCTTGGTTTCTCTGATTGACTCATCTTCCTTGGCTTTATCATCTGGATCACTTTCAGTTACATCAAGTATTGTGATCTTTGGGTGACCTAAATTAGTCAAGAGTTTAGCAATATTGTCTAATACATCATCTATTTCTGCATCATCAATGGTAATGGGTTTTGTGCTCGGTCTCGTAGATGCAACATCATTTACTTCCTTGGTATCCTGGATGTCTTCGATTGGAGTCAGCAGTTCATTCCAAATCTTGGTGCTCTCAATATCCACTTCCTTCATATTTTCTTGTAGGATATTCAGTTTTCTTTGTTTCTTCATAAATTTCTTGGCATATTATCTCATTATATCATGAATTTCCTCAATTGTGCACTCAACTTTTATAAGTGTGAGAGTTGTTTCTCTCATCTGTTTCTCAGTTAATTGGAGTGCATATGTCCATCTTGATGATATTCTATCATATAGTTCTGATGGAATAGATGTATAAAATGCAACTAGAACTTGTTTAAAGTTAATCATCATACCTATGATTACGTCTTCTAGTTTTTCCTTGTGCTCAGTAGCCAAATCATAATATGCTTATATCTTTGGATGTGCTAATTGTCTGGTAGTCTTGATTTCCTTTGCAATCTCATCAATTGTTTGTGAAGGCTTATTCTCTACAACCTTGAATTGTTCTGGATTGTCATTAGAATCTTCCTTGTCATCTTTTTTTCGCACATATTTCCTCTTTTGTCTTGATGTAGTAGTAGTACCCTTCTTCTTCCTTGTTTGGTATGTAAACTTCGGTGAGGGTCTGGTTATTTTTTCTACATGTTTCTTAAAAGGTGGTGAATCCTTAGTAATTGATTATGAGCTGGTCTTTGATGGAGATTCAATATTTGTTTTCTTACTTTGTTTGGCCTTAGGTGCCTTAACTAGTGCTACATCTGACTCAGTATCATGTTATGGTTCTACTTCTTGACCGACGGAGGTCTTCTCCTCGGTTTCCTCTTCAGATTTATCCAATTCTTCATTGGTGATTGCAAGTTTCCTCTTCAAGGTTTTGACAATCTGTCTTTTTCCTACCTAATTGTTTTACTTGCAAGGAAATTTCTATTTGAGTCTTTACCTCTTCATAGGTACCAAATCTCATGGAAGATTTGTCAACAGACTCATTTAAAAATTTCTCAATAGCCTCAGATGCAACATCAATATCTAACTCATAGTCCAGTGGAGGTAGCCATGCAGTCCTTGGATCTTTTGCTTTGATTAATTTTGTATCTATATCTACTACAAAACAAATATCATATTTGTATTTTTCTACTAGTTGTATAGGAATCTGAGATCTCTTTTCCATCCTAGCTTTGAACTTAGAGAAATATTTATTCATGATAGGCTCAAATTTCTTTCCTAGAATTGTAATCATTTCATCAATCTGTACTGTAATCAATCTTTCTTTGTTCCACTTAACTTTACCGATTGAAGGAAAGAAATTTTGAATGTAGAATAATATCCAAAGTAGTAATGAACCAAACTTACATGTATTTTTCTTTGCCGATCTTATGGTTCTCATGTTTTCTTCTAGTTGCCTCTGCAACAACTTGGAAAGATCAAGATGTAGTCCTTTCTTGACTATCTTGTAGGCTATGTCAATAGCTCCACATGGTACGTTGTTCGGTCTACTAGACTATAAAATCTTATACCCAATAGCATAAGCATTGAATCTCAGTCCAGGATCACTGATATAGTTAATCTTCAAACTTCTACCGTCCCACTCGGCTAATGTTAGCTTTTCCAACTCGGTTCTTGGTAGGTATCTTAGGGATTTGGTTTTATCGGATATGGGATATCCATTAACTACATGAATGACATCCCTACTTATCTTCTTAGGATTATCTAGCCAGATTTTTCTATCATGTACTCTTCTTAGTACAATGTGGATCCATTCATTGTGAAATACCTTCAGAAAATATAGGGCATGAGTTAACCCTTTAACCTCTAAGTGTTTATGGTCTTCTTTAAGATTTCCATCTATGCACAATGATTGGTATGTAGACATGAGCACAAAATCTCCAATTTCACCAATTTTGCAGTGTATGTATGCATGCATGTCTTGCACTACCAAAACCCTAGGCAGAATAGATGAAAATGCACCTTGATTGTCTAGTTAGACTGCAACCTGTAGATGGATCTTGTAATTTGGTTCTGTGTTGGTGGAGTTCTTCACCAAAATAACCTTCTTTTCCTCATCTATCTTAGCTTTCTTTGTTCGTGATGAAGATGTCATGATTTTTGTATTAGGGCTTCCTTAGAAATATGCTCAAATAACTCAGTGAGGGCATAATGTGTAGTAACTAACCTATGTATGCTCAGAATCTACTTAAATCTCTTTTGAATGCATGAAAAATCTTTACAACTTAGCTCTATTTTATTTATTCTACTATGTGATCGTGTTGTGAACAAATGAGTACACGTCAACCAAATTTATAGAAAATAACTTAGGGTGGTGCAATAAATTCTCTTCACCAACCAATCAGTGAAAAAACATTATGCTTGATAAACACTAATGATGCTTCATCTTGATGAGTATACCATATACTCGGTTACCATAGCAACACGGTAAAATCTTCACAATTTCACCGACTGGCAATTCTAACTTGATACATATTAACCGACTCAACTAGGTCAGAGTAATAAAAAATATAATACCATAGTGCATCTGATTCATGCTGATTTGGATTTTGTGTAATAAATATAGGAACTGATGTAAGATATAGCATTGAAAAATATAGTTCCATACCTTCTTGTATTGCTTAGTTAGAGACGGTGGAGCCACCTAATCCATTAGATGAGGTGTCACTGATTGTTGTTCTTGGTCCTACATCGTCATTTGATGCTCTTCTCCACATTTGATTTATGATCCTCACAATTTTTTTAATTGTATTTCCATTCCCATAAGTGTTTATTCAGTCTGCACAATCTCTTCTTAAGTGACCGACTCTGTGACAGTGAGAACATGCCATTCCAGAGCTTGACCAATTCCTAGGTTTGGTTTGCCATTGTCTCGTACAATTTGCTGCTATGTGTCCATATTTACCACATGTTTCACAACTGCTCCAAGTGTTTTAATCCCATGCATAATCATTTCCTTTTCTTCTCAGTTGATTTACCTTTTCTTGTCCTTTAGGCTTCCATATTTGCTTTGTGTTATTTTTGCATGCTTGAGATGTATGACCATGCATGTTGCAAATTTGATAGTATTTATCCATGTATGGTTTCTTTTGTGGTTTTTTCAACTTGGATCTACACTCATGCTTAATTTCCATGCTTATTACAATTATAGAAAATACCATTGAATTTAGGAGGGTTTCTAGGAATGCCTTTTGCTTTGCTTCTGCAAACATTTGATGTGTGGCCTAGTTTTCCACAATGATGGCAAGAGGGATTATTTGGCTTTGGGCTTGAGTATATATTCCCTTTTTTAGCTTTATTTGATTATTTTCCTTGCTCGTTATACCCTAATCTAGTATTGTTGTTCATTCTTCTTTGATAGTTCACAAATTCATCCATTCTCTTAGTGCTTTCTTTAGATCTCTTAATCACTTCATTATGTTGTTGTAACATCTTCACTTCATTTCTCATTTTTTAATTTTCTTCTTTCAATATACTAATATCCTCTATTCTTCTTGCAAGTTCAGTATTCACTCGATTAGCCTCATGATTCATAGTAACCACTTGATTGGTAATCTCAAAGTAATGTTCAGTAAGTCTCAATATCTCATTTTCTTTCTCTTGTAACTTTTCAGCCGTCTGTCTTCTATCATCAATAGCCATGTTTCTATATTGTTCATCTTTCTTTGCATCATTCAAGACTTCAACCATTCTAACCATTTGTGTATCTTGACCTATCTGTAGTGCTTTGACTTGTTCAGTAAGTTGTTGATTTCTTTCAGATAGCTTTGATGTGGTTCCTTCAGATGCATCAGATATGCTATCAGATTCAGATCTAGATGTATCAAATGGGTCATGAATCTCTTCTTCATGATAATCAATCTCACGATAGCGAAGTTCCATGTCCTTTATCTTAATCAACATCTCTCTGAGTTTCTCTTTAGCTTCCTTAAAGTGTTTGACATAGATCTACAACTGTAACTTCTGATTCTCAATAGTTTTGTCAAGTGTATACCTTTATATTGTAAAATCTTTTCTCTTTAGCTATTAAACCTTCAAAATAATAGAACTAGCTCTGATACCAATTATTGGGATAATGGAAAGGGTGTGTACTAAGAGGGGAGGGGTGAATCAGTATCATTAAAACATTTTGATCAAATCTTGTTAACATTGTTCTTCATTAACCGATTGAATAGATTCACATATACCAAAAATGTAGTATCAATACTAAAATATAAATGCATGTAAAGTAAACAATACACATACATAAGATTAAGTACTCATGACACTAGTATTTTGGTATCACAAAAAAAACCCTGTTAGAAGGTAAAAACTGCGGTGGGGATGAAACCCACAAAACTTCACTACTATAGAAATAAAGTTAGCCTATTAAAGCTTTACAAAATGATCACTTTTGATTATCTTACCCTATTAGGAGTAACAATAAGATCGATTAGATATACCTCATGTGAGTATTTTGCAACACAATCTATGTGTGCACTCAGTTAAGAGATTTACAATAAGACAATTACGTCTACTTTGTTAAGATATTTAGAGTCTATTACAATTGTTAAAGAGTAACAAAAATTTGATCTGAAACATATACAACCCCAATATTGCTGATACAGATCCATTAAATTCATACAAAAATATATCACCTCAATGTGAATGATCATACCTTCTGCTCTGTTCTTCTCGGTAGCCTTTCCTTAGTTCTGTAAACTGATTTTTGCAATGTAGTCTCTTTCTCTGAAAATCCCTTGTTTGATCTTTGATGTCTGTAGTATGGCAGCTACTTGATCATTTATTGATCAACATACATAAAAAAATTTGACATCTATACATTATATATCAAATGATATGACCTAATTAGGGTTTAACAATTACATCCTTATCCTAATATCAACAGTGTACAAAATTTACCTTGATCATCTACACATAGGAGACATAAAAAATTAATGTCCTCCTTGATTGTGTAAACCATTATCTAGGTCAGCTAAAAAGTTTTTACATCGAATGATGTGCCATAACAAACTTTTAGGTGGTCTTTGTTCCACTCGGTTATTATTGTCTCTCGGTGCTCGGTGTTGTCTGTGTATCTCGATTATACTGTGTTTGTTTATGCTGTGTAGCTCGGTGTTTTCTTCTATTTGGTATAGTCTATCTACTCAATAATCACTGTGCTCAGTTGACTCTCGGCGTGATCAATGTTCTCGGTTAACTCTGCACTTTGGTGATATAAACTGACTATTTTGTTTGACTTAGTCACTGACTATTTTGTTTGACTTAGTCACTGACTATTCATCATGATTGCTTGATAACTAATGACAACTTCAATTTGTAATCAGAGTAACAACAAAGAACAATTGATCTTACCATACTTCATTAGAGTTTTATGACCTTTGAATATTTTATTTTCTTTGTTCTTTTGTTGCATTGGTTACATAGTGCCTCGTTGTTGTAACGAGATGAACTTTTTTGGTGTTTAATTAGTGGAGTGGTGTGGCTCTCCATGGTAGGATGGGACACAAAGGGGTCACCAATGTAACCCATGGGAATTTCTTAATAAAGTGATAACTAAATAAATTAATGGGAAAAACATATAATAAGATTAAATTAAAGACTCTAGTTGTTTGAGGGGGTTAATTAAAGGTGTGTCTTTGTCTGGACATCTGAGGATGTTGATCAAAGGCATAGTATTTGGTTTCTTGTGGATGATGATCAAATATATGATTTTTCCTAGCCATCTATGAATGTTGATCGAGGCTTAGTAGATCCTCCTTGTTTGAGAAGGATTTCTTAAATCTATATGAGCCACCTCATGTCATATGATGACACTCCCACTCATGAGTCTCTACATCAAACTATGGTTTGGGTATAAATAGTAACCTTTCATATATGTGACTTTTACTTTAGTCTATGAGATTATGTTGGGATTTTTAGGCCACTATCAATAAGTATGCACTTGTATGGTGTGAATGTTAGCCTTATTTCCTCATGTGTATTGTGCTTACTTTGGTCATGTGACTATCTCCATGAGCATAGTGGGGTGGTCCTGAGGGTACTACATGGTCAGATAGCATGACACGCCACTTTTAGGGACCAATGTACATGTGATGGACATGATTAGGTGGCTCGGTATCGAACATGTTGTTCTTATTCCTATCCTTACGCATTTTCATTCACTATTGTGCTTTTATGATATCATATCTATATGGATAGTGTATGTACATCATATTTATCATATTTAGTGAGTTTAACCTTGACTTTGTGTATTTAATACTCCTCGATGTGGATTTATTTGTATTTTGGATGTACATTAGAGTTGACGTAGAATTTTATACAATTTTTCTTGTTTCAAGTGTTTATGTGCATATGATTTCTACTCCTGTGCATTTAGCCTTTATTTCTATGCATTCACCCTATGTTGTTGCACATTTACAACTTGTTTATGTGCATTCATTACAGCAATTTGTTAGCATGGGTTTGTGGAAACAATAAGAATATTCTTAGATGCCCTTTATTCCTTGGATTGTATTGGTATATACACAGTCTATGTTTGATCATTTTAGGATCACATTTATTTTGATGATTTAAAATGAATTTTGTCTAGTTAGATTATAAGGATTGACCTAAATTACTCTACTATTAGTCATGATTTGTTGACTAGCTTGGTTAGTTGGTGGCTTATTAGACATTTTCTAAGTCCATGTGGAAACTCGTGGGGGTGTGGACTTCCATCCCAATTGCATATTTGGGTTGTGTTGGAACCTTTTAGGGTATGTTGAGGCTTCCTCTTGTGCACAATTATGTGATGATCGTTTCCCTTGTATTATTTCTTATGCAATATATCTTATGTTTATATACTTATGCATTTGTTTCTTATGTAATTGAAAAAAAAATGTGCATGTTTTACCCTATCTTTTGAGGGTTCCTTAGTGGGGCATTACACCTTGATATTTCCCAAGTGGCCAAATACAAATACATAAACATTTCAAATGATGCACAACAAGGTAAGTCATTCTAAATGATTAAAACATATCAAGGTAGTCGAGGGGAACAAAGTGTTTTTGAACTTTTGAATCACAAAGAATAGATGCAGCAACAAACTATATTTCCTACAGCATTCAAACACTCAAAAATACCAACTACAATGAACCTATTGAATTTAATAGCCAAAACTAATAGCTAATCTATGTTGAAACTAAGATTCATTTGTAAGTTTTAATTTTCATTTATGGCTATTGAATTCACTATAGTAATTGCTTGAATTCTCATTAATTTATAGGTTTTTATGGATTTTTAGAACTAGTTAACTATGACTTTAACTTAATTTTTAGATTTTTATCATTTTTAGTAGTTAACTATAATGGCTTTAATTCAAATTTGTTTCATCTTTTTCCTAATTTTCAGGACTGTCAATAAACTTAGAGCCTGAGTTGCCATTAATTTGTATATTTATATGGATTTTCAGAAGCAGTTAACTATGACTTTCACTAAATTTGTAGTTTTTTCATTTTTTTAAGTACTTAACTATGATTATATTCTACACTTTCTATATGCTTATTTTACAATGTATCACTACCTTATAACAATATATACATAGTAAAATCCATGTAAGCATTGAACTAGAAATAAAATAAGATGTCATTTTTAACAAGGAAGCCTTAAAAGGAAATAAATCATAACAGAATTATAATTTATTAGAATGAAAACATTGTACCCTGAAATACTAATATTTATCATAAACAAAACATCATTGTTCCATTTTCCCAAAGCCAAACATCCATTGTAATGTGCATAGAAAAGATTCATAAACTAATCAATAAATTCCAACAAAAGATAATCCAAATAGAACAGTATTCAAAATAAGAAGAATAAACAATCCATCAACCATAACTCAAAGTTTAAGATCCATGAAACTGCATTCAGATTTCTTTCATCAATATCTTTTCAAAATAGTCAACTATTAAGAAAAGCAACAGAAAAAGATCATACATTCCTTGTCCTTCATCTAACATAAATAAATAATGTTTATAAACTGTTTTTAAAATAATGGTCTCTTTAAAAATGACCATTTTGAAAGAGAAACTAAAAATGAAACAAAAATGACCCACTAGAGACTAATTCTACACCCCTCGTACTAGACACGAATTTTTGGTTGTTGTCATCATCATCTCAAATTGGGCATCTAGAGTCTCTGCATTTTCTTCTTCCTTTTTGAACACTAAAATGACACTTATATATTGTGTGAATCTTCTCTTGCATTTCCACACCAAATTTTTCGATCCAAAAAGGACATATTCTTGTGGGTCTTTAACTCATTCTAGAGTAGGTTGAAAAACAAGAGAAACACCCTCTCTTGGGAGAGCCATCTTACCCCGCACCAATATTTATCAATAGCTATATGTACTCCTAGCTAGCCACACACTTATGCTAAGGGGTAAATCAATTCATCCTAGTTGCAGGGTTTCTTGTTACAATAATTTCCCTCTAGGAGAAGATTGTGAACTTCCACTTGTCTTCCCTCTTTCTCACGAACAAAATTTATCCTCCTATATTTTGTGTAATGATTATTTTCTCTCTAAAAAAACTATATTCAACTAGGAAACAATGCCTTCCTACTCTCTTTGAGCCCAATTCAAATCAGGTTGAATCAAGGGAAGTGAATCCTCATAAGGGAGCACCATACTAACTTAGAGTGAGCACATAATGCATCTCAAATATCGATTCCAAAAACTCTCAGATAGAATTTATAAGTATTTTTGAATTCCTACTTCTCTAACAGAGTCGTTAGTATGTTCATTTGCATATTTTGTGGCATACTTCAAAACAAAAAATAAATTTCCAAATATTACAACCTTTCATTTAGGGAGGAAAACTTTCATTCATTAAATTTTGGCAACCAATAACATCACTTATTTTTAAAATTCATGGAAATATGTCTACACACTTTTTCCATCTGATTTTTCATTAATGGGGGTGTACTTCTTGAGTCTCCAAAAATAAATTTGTCTCAAAAATAAATAAACTTCAAATTTTATTTTTTAAAAATATGTCAATACCTCGACATTCTTTCGCCATGTAATCTATCATTATAGGAAATTTACTCAAACATTTATGAGATATAAAACATTTGGTGGCTCTAGTATCAATTAGCATAGTTATAGGGTTTCCATAAAGTGTGCATGTAGTTTTAATGGGAGTTATTTGATACTTTAATTGATGGTTAGCTATTGATGCATGAATCCACTGTTGAAATATTGTTTGTTGAGATTGTAGGGGATTTCTTTTGTGTTGTCCCTCTGGCATCGTAGTAGGACATTGGTTGACGTAGTGATCTCTGCCACAAGTTAAACACCCTCATGTTGGTCTCCTCTTTCCTTTTAAAGTTATTATGTCCTTATTTTTCTTTTCTGGATTTTAAATTATTTCCTTCATACCCATTTTTCTTGAACGTTTGAGAGAATTGTTTCCAAATGAATTTATTTTTCCCTTTTTCTCTAGATACATTGTCCTTCTTAATTTTATACTCCTATCAAATTTCCATCTCATAGGCTTCATCCATTGTGCGAGGAACTAGCACATCTACTGGCCCTCCCATACGATTATTGAGCCCCGTGATGAATTTTTTATATCATCTAACTGATATGGAGGAACATACTTAAAGAGTTTTGTAAACTTTTCCCAATATTCATTAATCGATGTGTTACCTTATCTCACATCCAAAAATCTGTCAACTTATGATCATAGAAGAGTTGTAGCCATATATATTTGTCTGAAAATATTTACAAACTGCTCCCATGTAACTTTGGTTATTTTGAGCTGAGTTCTATTCTTTTAGTTTCCCAATAGGTAGTTGCCTCTCCAAATAGTTGATAAGCCCCCCAAGTTGCCTTGGAATTATCAGATTAGTCACGGATTTCATAATTGTACATCTCCATTAACCACTCCTATGGAAAATCCCAACATGGAGCCAAAAAATTTGGGAGGTTTCACTTTCCTCATGTCTAGAGATAGTTCATTAGCTAGTTGGTTTTCTTTATCATTTTAATCTTAATGTTGGAGTGTTCTCCCCGTTGTTCACTCTGGAAAAATTTTTCAGTATATGGGGCACTTGTCTGGGTTGATAATTCAACTATTCTTTTATTATTTTAGGTGGTTCATCACCCTTCTTTTATGGGTTCAAGATCCAATTTTGGGTGTCATTCATTATCCTAAGGAGTTTCTCCAACATAGCTAAGGGGTTGTTGGTGTTATCAGATACCACAATATTGTTCATAGAACTGTACATCTTTAGAATAAATTACCTAAATATAGTTTTAAATATTTTATATTTTATTACTCTGTACTATTCCATATAGATAAAGTACAAAGAGGGATTGCTCAACAAAATAAACTCAATTTTTCTTCTTTCATTAAATCTAGAATTTATATCTTTATTTAATAGGGTTGCAAAATTGCTTTTAATTGCTCGCTTTACAAGTCACTTTCATTGGTGATGGGCTCTGCCTACCCATCAAAATTAGAAGGTTTAAGTGATGACATGTAACTGATTGAGTGTTTGATAATGTTAAGTTGAAGATAATGCAAAGCATTAAATTAGTTAATGGTTTGTATTGTCATTGATGTCAACTTGATATCATCTGTATGGTCATGTACATAAGTCCAAAGACTTCAGAGAATCAATGGAACAAAGGTTATGCTTTCAACAATACATAAAGGTCAAGTATTCACCAAGTGACAGACAACACCAACAGAGTGCACACCATCGGTAAAGGCAAAGAAGAAAAGTCATAGTGATACTCGACGAATAGAAGATAGTGTTGCCCGACGAAGAAAAACCACAGGATGCCCGACGAGCTGAAAACAGAGTTTCCCGACGAGTAAAATCCAATGATGCCCAATGGACGGAGATATTGAAGCTAAATAGAGTCACACCGATGGAACTGGCAGTTATCACCGACAACTAGCTGTAGAGTTGACCGATGGAACAGAGAGTTCAGAAAATGAAAAAATATCTAGCTGGCAAGAGCTAAAGATAGACTTAACTGGTTGTTTTCTTTGTTTTATTTGCCCACAGTTATGTAATTTATTTAAAGCTGATTTGTACAGTTGGTAAAAAGATAACTATGAGATAAATCAGGAGTTATGCTTTAAATCAAATTGGCTAGATTGTTTTTCATGCCAAGAATCAAGAAACAGTGAATATCATGTCTATATAAGAGACAAGCTTAATTCATTTTCGTATGCATGGGGAAGGGGAGTGAATAGAAAGAGGATGCTGAAGAGAAACTAATGAAGAAGAACTTCATATAGTCCTGATCAATCAAGTTGAAAGAGAGCTAAAGAATTCTGTAGACACTGACGAACAGTGAAGCACAGCATCACAGAGCAGAAAGTGTGGAGCACAAAGAATTGAATTGATACATTAATCAGAGAGGTAATGTACTTAAATAGATCTGAAAATATGCAATTCAAAGTTGCATTGGAAATAGGTCATAGTGTTTCAGTTTAACCATTGAAGCATCAAGTCTCTTAACCGAGCAGGACTTAACATTCTTCTATATATTGAGGTACATCCCAAGGAGTGCCAAAAAGGTTGATTCATGTAAGTAGCATTGGACTTGCCCGATACCTATTGACAGTCTAAGAAGGAGGCTGACTCAAGGATGGTAGCAATAGATGCCCGATACTAAGTGACAACCTCTATGTATAAAATCCTCTAACAAGGTCACACCTAATAGTGTGTTTGTAACCTTTAACAGGGTTGGCTCCTAACAAGGCTCACTTTAGAAGAGTGAAAATTTGGGGTACCGATCCAAGTGGTTTTTTCCCTTAACAGGGTTTCCACGTTGAAATCCATGTGTTATGTGTGTATGGTTTATTACTTTACTATTTTACATTTCACATATGCATTTCTGGATGGATCGGTATACTTTGCTTATTTACTGAGTTTCGGTAAATAGTTTTACTGCTTATCGGTAATCAAGGAGAATAAGGACAGACAAGGAAAACTGACAGACATTTAATCATTATAAGTACTTCATGGCATGCATCTTGTAGGGACATAATAATTTGAGGTCTATTTGATTGGTGGTAAATAGTTGAAGGATAAATTTTGAGGCCACTGATTCACCCCCCCCCCCTCTCAGTTATTACTAACAATTGG
>MU222749.1:90321-157389 GCA_018584345.1 Thuja plicata
ATATGTGTATACATGGATACACACTTGTATGTGTATATGTATGGTGTGTATATGTGTGTATATATACACACACATGTATGTGTGTATATATACACATGTGTGTATATGTATGTATATATACATAAATATGTGTATATGTGTATACACACACATGTATGTGTGTATAAAAACATGTGTGTATGTGTGTGTATACATACACACATGTGTGTATGTGTGTATATGTCTATACATGTGTGTATATACACATATACACATGTGTGTATATATATATACACATATATATACATGTGTATATACATGCACATATATGTATGTATATATATACATGTGTGCATGTGTGTATATATACACACATATATACACACCATATTCAAAGAAATTAAAAAATAAAGAATTAAAATTCCTTAATGCATCTTCTCATTCATCTTCCGGGTGAACCAAACGGGTCAGACCATATTCTAGATTTCATTTTGAGGATAAGCATCTTCCTGAATATGCAGCATCTTCCTGAATTGACCATATCCATGATATGGTATTCCAGCTGCCAAACGGGCCCTAAAGGTTTGATAGTAAAAAAAAAAATTGTTTATTTGTTTTTTTTTAAATTAAATTATGATAAACTTGATTAAACAAAAAACATTATTGAAGAACGATTAAAATGATTATTAAAAACTTATTAAAACTATATAATGTACTTTGAAACTAATTTAAAACCCAAAGAATGAAAGTATGTGAGATGTAATTTATTTAAACTAAATTAAAGACAATAAATATTATTGTGATTTAAAATGAAGGAATAAAACTATATTAAGAAAAGTCAAACTAAAGTATAAAAATGTTCAAATGAAATGCAAATTGAGCATACTCTGCAATGTAATTAGTTTGCAGATCGTTGAAGAAGGAAAGAAAAGATGTCATAGATAGAAGTTACAATTGGGAGAAATGATACTGATTGGTAGCAATTATAGATAGGAAGGACTCTGGTAAAGATGGAGGAATATGGCTCTATAGCAGTAGAGCCTAATGAAGTAGTGCCCAAACATAGGATGGTAGGAAGCCTCGTCCAAATACAAACGTCAGGGAGGTAGTAAGAGGAATATGGAGTGAAGGGAGTAGATGGAGTAGAGGAAATAAGATGGAGGAGAGGGTTGCGCAAGGTAGAAGAAAAGATTAAAAAAAACTAAAAATAACTGTTGAAATATAGAGGGGGTTGAGCCCACAATAGTGGGTTACACTTTTTCGGAGGAAACAATTCCTCCTAAAATTCACAAAGCAGGCGGATTTAGAAATTACTTTCGATAGAAAGTAGGGACTTTCAATAGAAATTACTTTCTATCAAAAGTCCTTGATTAAGGGAAATTCTAGTCAAATACTTTCGATAGAAAGTAGTTTTGGTCGAAACTAATTAGTTTCATGTGAGGCTTCACCCTGAGCCCATCGTAGCTTTCCAAATTTCTTCTTTTGTTAGTCTTAGCATTTGATGTTTTGTTTTGATGCACTATGGACTTTTATACATTATATCGTGGATTGATCTTTGTGATGCTAGAATTATGCTACGATGTGCATGATGGACTAGATTATATTATTATTATGGATCTTTCTTTATGAGATATCTGACTGGGAAAACATTATGATTATGTGATGGATTAATGATGATATGAGAAGTAATTAGAAACTCAGATTTGATTCAGTTATGATGCAATGTGATTTTATTTTATGAAATTTAAATGTTTAAATGATATTATAAATTCTTATGATCTTAGGAGTTAAATGGAGTTGGTAGATGTTTCATTATAATTTTTGGAATAATCTATATTCATTATGATGTTTATTATATCTACTTGGACTACTGATATTTGGATCCAGTGTGCAGGTATCAGACCATTGTATTAAAACTGGGGAACCAAACATAGGTATATGTGAATTCAGTTAAAGCCAAGGTTGCATCTAATTAAAGACAAGACCTTGTGGTATCGTGATTTAATTTTTAAACGTAAATTTTTGATTGTTTTTATTTAGTTCATAAATGTTAATTTCATATTTAATTCTTTGTGCTTTATGCTCAAGTGGATATGTCATGTGTCTAGTGATGTGTAAGTGTTTGTATGTGTCACTTGACACTTGTGAATGTACTTAGTAACATGACATGTCCACTTGAGGATTGGGTGTCCACCTACCTAGGTTAGTACCATAGTGGATCCCCATGTTCATTTCTTGGTTAGGGAGCTGGAGGTGTGGTCATTTCAATTGAATTTCGTGAGTATGCTTTAAGTGGACTTTTAGAGGGTTAGAAAAGTGCCTATGGGTGTGTTAGGGTATTATTTAGGTAGCTCACTTGATATACCTATGGGTAAGGGTCATTTTTAACCCTAGGATAACCCTTGGTTGACCAAGAGACCCTTCCAAAAGTTGGACTTTCAAGATGGATGAAAATCAACTTTTGGAAGCATGATCTTGGATAGACCACCCTTCCATTTAGGTGAAAAGACTTTGCCTACCTTTTTGAGTTTCCCTTCTAAGATATTTTTTTTAGAAATTTGTAAGAGCTTGGGGAAGAGAAACCAATGAGAGGATTTCCTTTTCCCCATGAGTTTCTAGTGGATTTTTTAGTGGTGACTCTCTATCTTGGAGAGTTTGAACACCCACTCTCTAACTTAGAGACTTAGCTAGAATTAGTGAAGCTTGGAAAAGGAGGACTTAGGCTTTAGCGGGAGCTCTTCAACAAATTTCTTGCCATAGCTTGGACTTAGGTTAGTGGATCTCATGCATCTTACTCTTTTTTTTATCTCATGTGATAAGGAAAATGAATGTAGTATGTTAATATGCTTGTAAATGTGTAGAGATGGTTGTCATTGTGTTTCCTTTAAAATGTTGTGTTGTGAAGTATTTTCTTTGTGATGTGTTGAATGATTTTTTTTATGGGAGTCTCAAGGTCCACTCATCCTTGGGAGGGAAGAGTAGCCTTGGGGTGAAGGTATAGTGACAGCCCATGGGTGTAGATTCTCTCATCAAGGAGGAGAGGGAGAAAACATGGAGTATGGGCTCCATGAAGTCACTCCACTTTTGGGGGTCATAAGGAAGTTTTATGGCTTGTAGCCTTGGGGGGAATAAGGAGATTTTTGTGCACTTGGAAGGGATGAGATGTTGTTATTTTTGAATCCATGTGTTGGCTGGTATTTTTCTTGTTTTTGGATGGCTTTCTCCCCATTGGGTACTTGGTCCACTTCAACCCATCTTAGAGTCATTGTGTGGCCCATTGTGAATGCCTTGGTTGGGATTTTTTGTGTGGGATAGTAAATTTGTATTTTATTTTTTGTTTGTGTGTTTATAACCCACCTTTCTTTGGTTCCCCAATCTTGGGGGTGGCCTCTTAGAGGCCTAGACTAGGAGGTGAGCTTCCCATGGTCTTCTTGTATATGTCTTATTGCAGATTTTTAGTTCTTGGAGTCAAAGCTTGGAATATTGAGAGGAAGAATGTTTGTTTTTGAAAGGGATTTTTATAATGGCCATATTGGCTGGAAATTTTTTCACCTATACCTTGCATATAAGATTTGATAGCCTATGGAGTTTTTAGATTTTAAGATTTTGAACTTGAGTATTTAGAGTCTCATTTTCATGTGCAAAGTGAGTGAAAAAATATAATTGGTAAAGTTGAAAGTGTTGAAGAGGAATAAAATTAGGCAAGTGTTGTCCTTTCTTTCTTATGTATTTAAAGCTTCATAAAAAGTAAGGTGTATATTCATAAGTTAATAATAGTTAAAAATACAATCTTACCATTATAGTTAACATAATATGCAGATCTCCCATGTTTACACATGCAAAGGAATCTCTGCTAGAAACACTGAGAGGGGGGGTTGAATCAGTGTTTGGCAATTTAGTATATTTCAGCAACTTGAAACTTAAACCAAAATAGATAAGAGATTAAGCATAACACATTAACACATAACAAAAGATATGTTTACAGGGAAACCTTGATTAGAGGAAAATCCTAGTGGGAATTAGTACCAACAAATACTGTACTAGTTTTTTGAACTTGTTAGAGTTCATTTCCCTTGTTAAGAGCAGTCATTACAATGTTGAGTATAATAACCCTATTAGGGGTCTTTTAAAAACCCTGTTAAAGGTGGATGGCACACTGCATGATCTCACTTCTCAATAAGAAGAAGGCTACAACCTCCTGATAACAGATACTCACAATATTTGAAAGTTGAACTGTTCTTATGACACTACTTGTTCGACCAATTCCTTTTGTGTGTTGAAACTCTAATCAGTGGTAGAGCTTTATCTCATACTGATTATCCTTCTTTCTCTTCTATCTTACTTACAATAATTCTCTTTCAACCATTCGACACTCTAATACAAAATACATGTTAAGTATATATACATACTTAATAGACACGACCAAAAACTAGGACTTAGTCGGCCCACAACCAACATACACAAGGCTTCCAAATGAATTGGCTTAAGAATATTTACATGAGTGCTAATGAAATAATTTAAAACATATTAAAATAGTCTCATAGCCAATGGAAAACAAATTAATATGTGCTAATCAAAAACTAGATTCGGCTCCATGCTCTGTTCTGCCGAGCTGCTAGGGCACTTGGACTTGCTGTAACTTCACCATACTAATATATTTGAACATGCGTGTGTAGACTTTCATAATACTATATCCATAAGCTTATATCCAAAGGTGCAGACCATGACTCGATCATACACATGTGCGTTGATGCTCTGATCAGTGGATATATCTCTAACTGCACTATCTTCTATACTTAGTCAATTTTGATCTTCAAGGTTTATGAACTGACTGTCAAAACTCTTATATGAATTTGTTGCCATAATGACAACACAAAATTATCCATATAATCTCTATAGTTTCAACTTACCAACAATCTCTCCTTTTTTCATTAATGGCAACAAAGGAATGTGGCTAAGTTGCTAAACTTTGACTTAACACAAAAATGCTATATCTTTTCAAACTATACATCATAGTTCCATCTATATAAACCAATCTCCTTTATATGCACTAGTCTCCTTTATATACTATACTCCCCCTTTGATATCAATGACAAAGGTGTCAAAAATTGAAGGTCTCTAAGTACTTACTTAGAGTACACATCTGGATATGCAATTTGCAGATTCTTGATTTCTTGTTGCCAAAATGCCTTGAATGCATCAACATTCTGAAGATGGGCGCATAATGCATATGTAAGCTTCTCCATCTTTACTAGATCCATTCAGGGCCCTTGATCATATGTGACAATATTTGCATCAATCTTCTTGATGTTCTCATTTAGTACAGCTAAGGAGGGTGCAAGTGCATTTCTCAGTTGTGTTTGTCTGGTCCTTATCTTGTTGATCTCTATCTTGGCTTTCTCAATTTTATCTATATGTCCTTGATAGATGTTGTTACAGATATTGATGTCTTGAGAAGAGACTTCAACTAATTTTCTTATGGTTTGAATCAAGATGTCTGCTTCCTCAATCTTCTTTGTGTGTTCTGAAGTGAGCTTGCCTATGTCCATATAGTTAGCTATCACATTTTTGCCTTTTGCTACTAACTCTTTCAGAATTGCTTGACCAATCTTCAATGAGTTAAGATCTAATGCAAAGTTATTTATCATCTCATCCAACCTTGTCTTATTATACTTGTCTTCTACAATTTTTTTCGTTGTGTCCACTAGACTTGTGAAATTTTCTTTGAAGCTTGTCAAAACGCTATTGACATCATTGACTGATTGAATACTTTCCAATTTCTTGTCTGTAGGTACCAAGTTGTTTAGAATGCTGACTGATTCAAGAAATAAAGGATTTCTCATTACTTGCTTCTCTTTTTCTTTTTCCATGGCCAACACACTTATCTTGATTAGATCTTCTTCTCCCCATGAATCAAGACTTACTATATCAGGGATCAAACTTGTCAACAATGATATGGATGGTTTGATAGAAGGAGAAAAAATTGTATTCTAACTTACATCCATACCTTCACTTGATGACATCTAACTGATTGAATGTTTGAAGATGTTAAGTTGATATTCATGCGAGGCATTAAATTAGTTAATGTATTGTATTATCATTGATGTCAACTTGATATAAACTGTAAGGTCATAGAGATACTGCCAAAGACTTCAAAGAACTCATGAATCAAGGCTATGCTATCAATAATCCATACAAGTAAAGTATTTAGTAAGTGACTGTATACACCGGCGGAGTGCACCCGATGGTCAGAGTAAAAGAGCTAAGTCACAGTGTTTCCCGATGAACAAATGTACAGCATTACCGATGAGCATAGTTACAGTATTTCCTGATGAGCAAAATACAGAGTAACCCAATGAAAATAAATTCAGTGTTTCCCAACGGAGAAGACAAGGATGGATATCCTGATTAAAACTAAAGTCACACCGATGGAACAGTCAGTTGTCACCGATGACTAACTAAAGTGTTGACTGACAGAACAGAGAGTTCAAAAAATGACAAAATACTTAGTTGTCAAGAAGCTAAAGATAGAGTTAACGGATACTTATCATTGTTTTAATCATCCAGATAAAGCCAAAGATAAATAACTTATTTAAAGCTAATTTGTCTAGTTGGAAAGAAGATCTCTTTGAGATAAAACTAGATTCTTCTTTAAATCTATAGGAAAGAATTGTGGAACATGCCGAGAATCAAGAAAGCCAAGAAAAGAGGAAATCATGTCTATAAGAGACAAACTCAATTTATTATGAATTGTGTGGGGTGAAAAAGAGAAGAGGAAAGATGCTAAATGAAAATTTGAAGGAGAAGGAAATCTTCATTCAGTCCTGATCAACAAGCTAAAGGAAGAGCTAGATTCTGCAGACACCGACGAACAGTGAGACAAGAATCACAGAGTAGAACAAGTGTGGAGCAAAGGTATATATTTGATTATATTGATCAGTGAAGTAATGGACATACAATAGATCTGAAAATATGAAATTAAGTTGTATGTATGAACAGATCATTAGTGTTTTAGTTTAACCATTGAAGCATATAAGCCTCTTTACAGAGAAGGATTTAAAAAAAAATTTCAATTGAGATACATCCCAAGGAGTATCAAAAATTTTGATCACAAAAGTAGCATTGGATATGCCCGATACTTATTGACGGGTCAAGTGAGTGTTTGATCAAGGATGGTAGCATTAGATGCCAAATACTAGTTGACAAACTATTTCAAAATCCTCTAACAAGGTCACACCAAATAGTGTATTTGTAACCTTTAACAAGGTTGGCTCCTAACAGAGATCACTTCAGAAGAGTGAAAATTTGGGGTACCGGTCCCAGTGGTTTTTCCCTTAACAGGGTTTCCACGTTAAAAATCCATGTATTATGTGTGTATGATTCATTTCTTTACTGTTTTGTATCTTACTTAAGTTAACTCTAGATTGATCGGTATACTCTGCATATTTATTGTGTTTTGAAATATAGATGACTGCTTATCGGTAAACATACAAAAGAAGGTTTAACAAAGAAATCTGACAAGTAGTAAATTCATATAAGTATTTCATGGCATTCATCTTGTAGGACAGAAGATAACTTGAGAAATAATCTATGGTTATAAGTTTTAAGGGTTGATTTAAGGATTAATTTTTGAGGCCACTGATTCACCCCCCCCCCCCCCCCCCCCCTTCTCAGTTATTACTAACAATTGGTATCAGAGCTTGTGTTCTTAGAAAGGAAGGTTTCAAGACCTAAGCTAAAGATCACAAGATGAGTAGATGAGATGTGCCCAAGTTGAACAATGATAATTTTCCTTCATGGCAAAGTAGAATAAGACTCCACTTATCAGGTATTGGTAATGATGTTACTCAATATCTAGATACTGAATATGTGTTTCCCACGGGAGCACCAACAATTGAAAAAATGAGAGACAAGCATGAGCACAATGGCATGATGATAGAACTTGCTTCCTCACTCTCTGATGCTGAATTTGAAGATGTCAAAACCTACAAAACTACAAAGCAGATGTGGGAAAAATTGAAGCTTGTACATGGTGGTGAAAAAAATGTTTGGAGAGCCAAGGAAGAAAGCCTTAGAGGAAAGTTTGATGACCTCAAAATGAAAGAAGGTGAAAAAATCACTTAGTACAGCACAAGGATCAAAGAGGTAGTCAATGTTATTCGAGGATTTGGAGGTGTACTAGAAGAAGATACAGTGGTAAGGAAAATTCTAAGAACCTTATTGCATACTTATGCTATTAGGTTATTTTCCATTCAAGAAATGAGAGCAATAGTAAATAGCAATGTTACTCTAGACAGTTTGATTGGAAGACTAATTTCATTTGAGATGAATAACTTTGATAATAGTGTCTTACCAAATATAGAGTCTGCATTCAAAACTTCTATGAGAATAAGTAATCCAAGTCATAAAAAAACTATGAGAAAAGATAGTGATAGTGAAAGTGAAGAAGATGATTTTGATGAAATTGAAACACTTATGAAATTGAAACACTTATGGTAAATACAAAGGTAAATTACCACTTATTTGTTTTAATTGTAAAGAGATTGGACACTTTGCTGCAAGATGTACTAACAGAAGAAAAGATGACAAAAGTAATGACAGATCATTTGAAAAGAAGTCTGACAAAGGTGATTACAGAAGCTACCGACAATCAGAAAGAAGAGATACCCGAGACTATAAGGACAAAGGAAAGAAGGCTAGTTACCTAGAAAAATGCAAAGAGGATCATACTGACACCGAATATGATGAAGACATCAAGATGGTGTTTGTAGCTGAAAAGGATGATTCAAATGATGATGAAGAAAGGTATGTAGAAATATCTCTCATATATAAAGTTAGCAAAAATGATGTTTGGATCATAGATAGTGGCTGCACTCACCATATGACTGGTGATAAGAAAAATTTTGAGACTTTTGAATACTATAAAGGTGGTTTAATACGAATGGGTAATGACACACCTTGTCAAGTTGAAGGTAGAGGAACCATAATGTTGAATAACCAGATAAAATGTGAAAATGATTATTGGGTAAATGGATTGAATTATAATCTATTGAGTGTTTCTTAGTTGAATAATTTAGGACACAAAGTAGCATTTGAAAATAAGAAGGCAAAGATCTTGAATAAATCAAGAAATTTGATTGGTACCGGTGAGCAGACAAAAGGTAACTTATTCTATCTGAATGATATTGATACCACTTTTTTGATTGCTACAAAAGAAGACATATGGTTGTGGCACAAAATAATGTGTCATGTGAATTTTGACAACATGATAAAGATTAGCAAAAAGAGAAATGTCAAAGGCCTACTAACGATGACCAAGCCTGACAACATCATGTGTAAGAATTGTCAAAAAGGTAAAATGGCAAAGTATAGCTTTAAAATAAAAACCCATACATCTGATACAATTCTAGAATTAGTCCATACTGATTTATGTGGACCTATGAGGACAAAGAGTTATTATGGAGATAGATATTTTATTCTATTTGTTGATGATTACTCTAGAATGATGACAGTCATGTTTCTAAAAGATAAATCAGAAGCATTTAAGATGTTTAAATGGTATAAGGCAATGGTTGAGAAGCAAAGTAGTAAGGAGTTAAAATTCTTAAGGTCAGATAGAGGAGGGGAATTTATTTTAGATGAATTCACTAATGTTTGTAATGAGCATGGAATCAAAAGATGGGTCTCTGCACCAAGAACACCACAGCAGAATGAAATTGCTGAAAGAAGGAACATATCCATAGTTGATTGTGCAAGGACACTGATGATAGAGAAAGGCATCACCCAAATATTCTAGAGGGAAGCTGTCAGTACTATTGTTTACACATTGAACAGAGTACAATTGAAGAAAGACACCAAGAAGACACCTTATGAGCTTTGGTATGGATACACACCCAATGTAAGCTACTTCAAAAAATTTTACAGTCAATGTTATATCTTAAAAGATATAGAAATGGAAAAATTGACTCCAAAAGTGATGAGGGAATCTTTCTAGGGTATTCTACCAAGAGCATGGCTTATAAATGTCTAAACAAAGCCTCTAACAAAATTGTTGAAAGTGAAAATGTAAAGATAGATGAATTTGCAGAGAAGAATGAAAATGAAAGCACTAAAGAACCAGAGGACTACACTAGATTCACTTACAATGAGGAACTTGACACTCTACCTGACCAACAATATAGAGCTCTTGAGAGATAGATCATTGCACCTGAGCATCAGGTTGCAAATATCGACGATCAGAATATTGCTCAAAATGATGCACAAAGTGATGGAGAATAGAATGAAGAAAAAAATGATGATCAAGCTGATAGAAAAAGAGTTGAACCTGTACTTGCAAGATATGTTAGAAGGAACCATCCATAGGACCAGATCATAGGAGATAAAAAGGCTGGTATGAGAACTAGAAGTAAGTCTCTAAATACAAGATGTCTTATTTGTGATTATGAGCCCAAATTTGTCAATGTTGCACTAGATAATGATGAATGGATAAGTGCTATGAATGAGGAGATTGAATAGATAGAGAAAAACAAGACATGGACACTTATACCAAGACCAGATGACAATAATTTCATCGGTACAAAATGGATATTCAGAAACAAGCTGAATGAGAATGGAGAAGTCACAAGAAATAAGGCAAGACTAGTATGCAAGGGGTATGCACAAGAAGAAGGAATTGACTATGGAGAAACCTTTGCACCCATTGCTACGCTAGAAGGAGTAAGAATATTACTTTCTTATGCTACATATAAAGGATTCAAGGTATATCAAATGGATTTCAAGTTTGCATTCCTGAATGGAATACTTGAAGAAGAGGTATACATTGAACAACCAGAAGGGTTTGTTGATCCAAACAAGAGGGATATGGTATGTAGACTTCACAAATCCCTTTATAGATTGAAACAAGCACCCTGAGCCTCGTATGAAAGACTTCATTCCTATCTTATAAGTATTGGATTTGTGAGAACTAGTGAAAATAGTAATCTTTATTTAAAGGAAGATATTGATGCTAACATTTTGATTGCTGAAATATTTGTTGATGACATCATATTTGGAGGCAATGATATGTTGTGCAAATCATTTGCAAATGAGATGAGCAAAGAATTTGAGATGTCTATGTTTGGAGAGATCAAGTTCTTTCTTGGTCTACAGATCATGCAACAAGATGAAGGTATTTTTATTACACAATCCAAGTACATCAAGGAAGTACTAAAAATATTCAAGATGGAAGAATCCAAACCCATTGGAACACCGATGGAAACTGGATGTAAGCTGACAAAGGAAGACAAGTCATCAGAGGTAAATCAAACTTTGTACAGATCAATGATTGGAAAACTCATGTATGTTGTACATACCAGACCAGATATTACACATGTAGTAGGAATTGTTGCAAGATTCTCTGTTAATCCTAGAGAGTCACATATGACTATTGTGAAAAGAATTCTAATATATCTGAAGAATACTGAGGAATATGGCTTATGGTATAAAAGAGAAGGAAAATTTGAACTTAAGGTCTTTATTGACACTGATTGGGCTAGAAATCTTGATGATCGAAAGAGCACAACTGTAGGAGAATTCTTCATATGTGACGGACTTGTCACATGGATTAGCAAGAAACAAGGATGCATCTCACAATCTATTGCAGAGGCAGAGTGTTGTTGCTACTACAAACTGCTCAAATATTGCATGGATTAAACAGTTACTGGAAGGTATGTATATGAAAATTTTAGAACTAGTAATTATCTATTGTGATAATACAAGTTCAATAAACATTTCCAAAAATCTCGTCATGCATGCTAAAACAAAGCATATTGCCATCAAGTATCATTATTTAAGAGAACAAGTTCAGGCAAAAGAGGTAATACTTGAGTATGTGCAATCAAAGGAACAATTGGCTGATATCTTCACCAAGCTACTTCCCAAGGATGCATTTGAGTACTTGAGAAAGAGACTAGGTGTCAGACCCCTGTCTACTAGTCAGTAAGTTGACTAGAATGCTGCATCAGTCCACATATTATCAGAATATCATTCATGTTGATGCAAGCAGAAAGATGAACTTCAAAGATAAGTCTATACATAGCAAGGTATTTATCTACTCTGAGAAACAGAATTATTACCGATGGATTGGTAAATTCAAGGAATATATTATGGATAGAACGGATCCACTTGACATAACTATCAAAATCTTTTTTGAAAAGATAAGATGTTTGGTATTAATGTCAAAGGGAGAGAAATATATCATTATCATATTGATAAAGGGAGAAATTTTATTCATTATAGTATCCAAAGGGAGAGAAGCAATCAAAAAGGGAGAGAAAACATCAAAAGAGAAGAACAGTCAAAGGGAGAGAACTTAACACAGAAGGAGAACACATCACATCAGAGCTATCCAGTGAAGGGATTGAAGACAGAAAGAAAGTCGTAAGAATCAAATCAAAGCTATTTGAGCTTACCGATAGCCAGACATTTGTAATAGTTGCATTAGGAAAGCTTGATGAAACTATATATTTCATATTGTATTAGTAATAGTATAGTATGATAATATAGTATTTTTCCATCAATGCCAAAGGGAGAGATTGATGACATGTAACTGATTGAATGTTTGAAGATGTTAATTTGATATTCATGTGAGGAATTAAATCAGTTAATGTATTGTATTGTCATTGATGTCAACTTGATATATCTATATGGTCATGGAGATACTGCCAAAGACTTCAAAGAACTCATGAATCAAGGCTATGCTATCAGTAATGCATACAAGTCAAGTATTTACTAAGTGACTGTATACACTGACGGAGTGCACCTGATGGTCACATTAAAAGAGCTAAGTCATAGTGTTTCCCAATGAACAAATGCACAACATTACCAACAAACAGAGTTACAAGGAGAAGGAAATCTTCATTCAGTCCTGATCAATAAGCTAAAGGAAGAGCTAGATTCTGTAGACACCAATGAACAGTGAGACAAGCATCACAGAGAAAAACAAGTGTGGAGCAAAGGTATATATTTGATTATATTGATCAATGAAGTAATGGACCTACAATAGATCTGAAAATCTGCAATTAAGTTGTATGTATGAACAGATCATTAGTGTTTCAGTTTAACCATTGAAGCATATAAGCCTCTTAACAGAGCAAGACTTAAGATTCTTTTTCAATTTAGATAGATCCCAAGGAGTATCAAAAAGTTTGATCACAAAAGTAGCATTAGATATGCCTGATACCTATTGACAGACCAAGTGAGTGTTTGATCAAGGATGGTAGCATTAGATTCTAGATACTAGTTGACAAACAATTTCAAAATCCTCTAAAAAGGTCACACCTAACAGTGTGTTTTTAACCTTTAATAGGGTTGACTCCTAACAGAGCTCACTTTAGAAGAGTGATAATTTGGGGTATTGGTCCCAGTGGTTTTTCCCTTAATAGGGTTTCCACATTAAAAATCCATGTGTTATGTGTGTATGATTCATTTCTTTACTGGCTTGTATCTTACTTAAGTTAACTCTAGATTGATCGGTATACTCTGCATATTTACTATGTTTCGGTAAATAGATGACTACTTATCGGTAAACATACAGAAGAAGGTTTAACAAAGCAATCTAACAAGTAGTAAATTCATATAAGTATTTCATGGCATTCATCTTGTAGGATAGAAGATAACTTGAGAAATAATCTATGGTTATAATTTTTAAGGGTTGATTTAAGGATAAATTTTTGAGGCCACTGATTCACNCCCCCCCCCCCCCCCCCCTCTCAGTTATTACTAACATCACTCTTTACTGGGATCTCAACAGAGGGTAGTTCATTAGATTCATCCTTTCTGTCTTTATCCTGACTTGTTGTTTCTCCTATTGGAACTTTTTCTTGCTGCAGAGAAGCTTTATCAATGCATAATGTCTCAACTTCTTTGGTACTCTCAAATGCTTCCTCAAACTTATTCAAGTCATTATCTGAGGCTGACATGGTTATCTCAACATCATTTATCACAATGGTTTCATCTGAATCTTTGATTGTATCAGAAGGTGACAAGAATTTGGGCACAGAATCCTATGGACCTGTCATAGGTACATTTAGAATCACTGATTCTTTTTCTTACTTGGAAGGAGCTGGAGTCACTTTATTTGTAGGCGTCGTTGATGGATACATATGTCTATCCAAAAACACTTTCTCGAATGCTTTTTCAGTCTCTTTCCAACCAAATCATACTCTTTATTCATAATGTGAAGAGTTCTTGTCTTGGTTCTTAGATGAGGTTTTACCAGGTCTAACAGTATTGCCTTCTCATCATGTGAGAAAATAGGGAGAAGATTATCTAGTATTTCTTCTCTAATCCTCATATCTTCTTCTATGGATTGTGTTTTTAATAAGTGAAGTATGTTCCATAATCTGTCTGGAATGACTGTCTTAAGTTCCAAAATTGACCTTTTGAACTTGATCATATGTGAGATAATCATAGAATGTATCTCTTATTTATCAATCTCTTGATATTTATCATAGACATTTGCAATCTAATCTAGTCGTCCTTCATTAATGATTTTGTTTCTCAAGATTTCAAGACTAGGTCTGAATCCTAGCTCAAGAGGGGCTTGAGTATTCTTTACTTTGCTTCAAGTTGTCCTTGAGGATGGGTGGCTTGTGGGTAATTTTTTCCTTCTTCTAGTCATCTTTCTTGGCATAGAAGGTGGAGAGGATTCCAAGTCAATAGTAGTAGAGGGCACAAATATGCTCTCATCAGACTTCTTCTTTTTCTTCTTGTGGATATCATCATATTTTTATATTTTGACTTTTGCAGGTGTTTTCTTAAGTTCTCTTGCAATTTTAGCTTTCCTAGATTTGTCTAGGTCTTCTTGGGTGACACCATGAACTTTCAGAATGTTAGAGGTAATCCTTGATGTTTTTCTCTTATTCTCTGCACTGTATAAGACAGAGTCAACTTGATTAGTCTTTTCTCTATATGTACCCCATCTGGGCTCTTTTGGATCTTTAGGCGCTGATAGAAGGACTTGTGCATATCCTTCCAGAATATGTTCTTCTACTTCATAACCAAGTGGGTGAATCCATTTTTTTCTTGGCTCAACAGCTTCCATGCATGTACAGTTTGTTTCCACCATGAAACATATTGTGTCCTTGTATTTGTCAACTATGTTCTTAGGTATCCTGAACCTTTTCCACATCTTAATTCTGAATGTCTTTATTTCCATATCCATAGAATCCCTTATACTGCTTTTAGATGTTTCTTTCAATGAAATTTGAGGTAGGGTAGGTTTGCTCCTATCTAGGTAGAGGTAAGAAACCTTACCAACAATGTGGAAGTACATGTATATGATTAGAGACCCAAATCTGAATATTTTTCTTTTGTCATGTTTTATAGCCCTAATGTTCTCCAATAAATGTGTGTGCAAGATCTCATGCAGATTGAATTGAGTGTTTTCTGTCACTGTCCTTGTGGCTACCAAAACTATAGCTGCAGATACACTGGTAACTCTGCTTGCATGCTGAAACTTGTATCCAAGGATCATAGTGATGAGCTTGATATCTTTCTCCACAATAGGATCAACTATCATTCCACGTCTATCACTCCTAGACAAGAAAGCATGCTCAGCATGCTTCTTTACATCTTTTCCAGTGGGAAGAATAGGACCAACTTTAGAGAGTCCAGTCATTTCATGAATGAGATCAGTTGTAATATGAACTGGGACTTCACCAATCTAGAATAAGTCATCATGAATCCTACTGAGTAAAATCTTAGTCCATTCCGATTCATAGAACTTGTGGGAATTCATATACTCAATAATAGGGTTCCCTATGAGATGAGAGAACTCATCTTTGAATGAGAAATCAGGGTTTGTCATAGACGCCATGAGTGATGTTATGTTGTCTTCACCTACAGACTCCTTCTTACAGTAGATGTAAGCACAAATATCTTTGACATGCATGACTCCTAACAGAGTCTTGGAAAATTCCCCTTCTACATCATCTAATACCGAATTTAAAGGATTCTTTTTAAACACAAATCTCTTCCTTTCAGTGATGTCAAAGACTACAATAGTTTCCATACTTACTTTTTGATTGCTTAAGTAGGGTTCACTGAAATTCTAAAATGACGCGTCTGTGCTAGGGTTTCATTTCAACTTCAATTCTCTTTGCTAACCAACCAACGGTTATCCTTCAACACTTAGATTCTTAATTCTCCTATGCTCTCTAATTACTTGATCTCAAATGTAGAAGTGAAGATATGAGACCTTTTTGTGACTTATAAATCAAATTACTACAATTAATTCTTGCTTCCATAACACGGATTCCAACTGTGAATTTCAATCTTTGTTCATGTTGAAGTACAAGCTATGCATTCATGCATACTTCCTCAATTCATGACCAGAAACATGAATTCATAGGTACATACTTAGAGGTGAGTATACTAGCCGCACAGAGGTTTAGAGAAAGATTAGCTCCCCCTATGACCATGAAGGTCATCTAATCAGAAGTAGAAGTTGCTTCCACTATGGATGCATCTACCACTTTGTCAACACCATCATCTTTCTTTACTTCAACCCATATTTTTCCAAAATCTTTTGTAGCTTTCACAAACTTGACTTCTCCAGATTCTTCAAATATAGATCCGTGAGACTTATTAGGTCTTTCTTGTCTTTGCACTCTAGATTTACAAAACCTTGAGATGTGTCTAGCTTTGTTACAAGAATGATAGATTACTGGAGGCTTGTTGACATGATTAACCATGTTGCATTGTTTATCTATGTGTCCCTTGTAGTTTCATATCTGACATATAATGTTATGATAATTTTGCTGTGATTGATTTCTCTGATTGTACTGAGTCTGACTCTTTTGATTTTGTTGAGTCTAATTTCTTAGAATTGATCTACAGTGTATGTCTCTATGACCAAATTTGTTGCATGAATAACAATAACCATTGAAAGGTATTACCTCTTTACAATGCCTTGCCATATGTCCTTGTTTGTTACAAGAATAACAAGTATGGTTAATTGTCTTGCGTTCATCTTTAGGTGGTTTTTCTTTAGCCTCTTCAAGATTCTCAGTTGCCTTTGCTTCTGTAGTTTCTTCTTGTGCTTTCTTTCTTTCTTGCATTGTATTGATTTGAATTTGTGCTTCATTTTATCCAACACCAGTGGTATCACCTCTTAACTTTTGTGCATAAAGCTATGATTGTAATAGATCAGAACTTGTGTGTAATTTCTCAATATGATACTTGGCTTCTATCAAATTGGATTCTATATTTTTCTTGATGTTCTCTAACTCCAAGATCTTCGTATTTGCTTGCATAAGTTCTTCATCTAATTGTTTACTTTCTTTGGTCTTTTCTTCAATAGTTGTTAGGCTATCTATTAGCTGTTCATTCAAATCTTCAATCTTATCCTCTAGAGACATGTTTTCTTCATTTAGCTTTTTGACCATTTTTCCCAAATCATTCGTAGAGAAATCTTTCAAATCTTTTCTTAATTTTTTTATGAGCATTTGCGAGCCATCAACTTTCAATTTTAGTTCTTCATTTTCTTTTTCAGATCTATCAAGATTTAAAGAGTTGCTTCAAGATTCTTTTTCAGATGTTTCACTTCTGCTGAGTCCGTGATCTCCTCAAGTGGTTAAACTTCTCTCAAAGGACCAAAGCTCTGATACCAATTGTTATAAACACTGAGAGGGGAGGTGAATCAGTGTTTGGAAATTTAGTATATTTCAAAAACTTGAAACTTAAATCAAAATAGATAATAGATTAAGCATAACTCATTAACACATAACAAAAGATATATTTATGGGGAAACCTTGATCAGAGGAAAACCCTGGTGGGAATTAGTACCCACAAATATTGTACTATTTTTATGAACTTGTTAGAGTTCCTTTTCCCTGTTAAGAGTAGTCATTACAATGTTGAGTTCAATGACCCTATTAGGAGTCTTTTACAAACCCTGTTAAAGGTGGATTACACATTGCCAGAGTTCACTACTTAATAAGAAGAAGGCTACAACCTCCTGATAACAGATACTCACAATACTTGAAAGTTGAACTGTTGTTATGACACTGCTTGTCTGATTAGTTATGTTTGTGTGCTGAAACTCTAATCACTGGTAGAGATTTATCTCATACTGATTATTCTTCTTTCTCTACTATCTTACTTACAATCATTCTCTTTCAACCATTCAACACTCTAATACAAAATATATGTTAAGTATATATACATACTCAATAGACGCGACCAAAAACTAGGACTTAGTCGGCCCAAAATCAACATACACAACACTTCCAAATGAATTTGCTTAAGCATGTTTACATGAGTGCTAATAACATAATTAAAAATATATTACAATAGGCATATAGCCAATGGAAAACAAATTAATATGCGCTAATCAAAAACTGGAGTCGGCTCCATGCTCTAACCTATCGAGCTACTAGGGCACTTGGACTTGCTGTAACTTGACCATACTGATATATCTGAACCTACGTGTGTAGAATTAGCATAATACTGTATCCATAAGCTTATATCCAAAGGCATAGACCATGACTTGATCATATGCACATGTGTTGATGCTCTGATCAGCAGATATATCTGTAACTGCACTGTCTTCTATACTTAGTCAATTTTGATCTTCAAGGTTTATGAACTGAATGTCAAAACTCCTATATGACTTTTTTTCCATAATGACAACACAAAATTAGTCATATAATCTTTGTAGTGTCAACTTGCCAACAATCTCTTGTATTTATCTATTTAGAAATCTTAAAATTCTGCTATCATTTTGAAGTTCCTCAACAAAAGGGAAATCTCCCATGTTTATACATGTAAAGGAATCTCTTATTTTTATCTATTTAGAAATGTTAAAATTAAGCTATCATTTTTAAGCTCCTCAACAAAAGGGAAATCTGGATGTTATTGTTGTACACATAGAAGGTTAAAAGAAAAACATAATTTTATATAATCATCTTTTGCTAGACATGCTAGCCTATAGTGGATTTCATGTAGATTTCAATTGAAGATTCTGTTTATTTTTGCTTTTTGAAAAAAAAAACATGTACATTAAACATATGCCCATCTACACACACACACACAGACACACACATATATATATATTCTATTTTTATATATGCATATACATCATTTTTCTCATTATTTTAAATTCTGTTAAGAATGTGTTATTTGGAAAGTAATTGTGTTAATATTTTGGATTAATAAAGCTGCATGCATAACTATGTATATAAATTTTATTTTTATATATGCATATGCATGATCCATTTTCATTATTTTAATTTTTTCTAAATATGTGTTATTTGGAAAGTATATATATATATATATATATATATATATATATTTGAGATATCAAACATATTATAAATAAATAAATGAAAAAAAAACAAGACCACATAATAATAAATCTAATTGCTATTTTTCTATTTTTTTTTTAAACCTAAAAAAAAAAGAAAATTAATTTGTTGTTTGAAACAATCGCGCGGTTTATGGGAGGCGGTGGCAGGAAGCCACCATCGCCCTTCCTTTAAGGAAGGAGGCAGAGGGGGAGGGGTTTCCCCCTCTGCGACGGCCACAGCACCCACCCTATAGCCATGGCTGTAAGTCATGGACCGTGGGAGGGGTGGTCGTGGCTTGCCATGGCAGCCATGCCCCCTCTCTTCCCCAAACACGCCAAAATAAAAAATGAAACCCTCTCAATAAAACAAAAAAAATGCAGAGATTTATTTTGATGAACTATAATTGATTGAATGTTTGAAGATGTTAAGTTGATGATCGTGCAAGGCATTAAATCAGTTAATGTATCGTATTTTCATTGATGTCAACTTGATATAATCAGTATGGTCATGGACATACTGCTAAAGACTTCAAAGAACCAAATAATCAAAGGCTATGCTATCATTAATGCATAAAAGTCAAGTATTCACAAAGTGACTATATACACCGATGGAGTGCACACCGATGGATAGAGTAAAAGAGACAAGTCATAGTGTTACCCGATGAACAAATGCACAGCATTACCAACGAGCAAAGTCACAATGTTTCCCGACAAGCAAAGCACAGTGTATCTCAATGGACAGAATTACAGTGTTGCCTAACTGAAAAGACAAAGATGGAGATCTCAAAGACAACTGAAGTCACACCGATGGTATAGTCAGTTGTCACCGACAACTAATTGAAGTATTGACTGACAGAACAGAGAGTTTAGAAATGACAAAATGCTTAGCTGTCAAGAGCTAAAATTACACTTAACTGATACTTATCATTGTTTTAATCGACAAGATAAAATAGAAGATAAGTAAAGTATTTAAAGCTGCTATGTCCAGTTGGAAAAAAGATCTCTATGAGATTAAACTAGAGTTTTTCTTTAAATATAATTGGCGAGAATTGTGGATGATGCCAAGATCAAGAAAGCTATGAAGCAGTGAAATCATGTCTATTTAAGAGACAAGCTTATTCATTATGAATAAGGGGAGTGACAAGAGAATAGATGCTGAAGAGATTCTGAAGGAGAAGAAAGTTTTCATTTAGACCTGATCAATCAAGCTGAGGAAAGAGCTAAATTCTACAGACACTGATGAACAATGAGACAGCATCACAGAGCAGAATAGTGTGGAGCAAAGGTATTGAATTGATTATATTGATCAGAGAGGTAATACACTTACAATAGATCTGAATATCTTCAATTCTAGTTGTATATGTGAACAGATCACTTTACTGTTTTATTTTAACCATTGAAGCATCAAGTCTCTTAACCGATCAGGACTTAAAAGTCTTTTGTAATTGAGATACATCCCAAGGAGTATCAAAAATTTTGATCATACAAAGTAGCATTGGATATGCCTGATACCTATTGATAGGCCAAGTGAGTGTTTGATCAAGGATTGTAGCATTAGATTCCAGATACTAAGTGACAAACTATTCTTTTAAATCTTCTAACAAGGTCACACCTAACAATGTGTTTGTAACCTTTAATAGGGTTGGCTCTTAACTGATCTCACTTCAGAAGAGGGAAAATTTGGGGTACCAGTCCCAATGGTTTTTCCCTTAATAGGGTTTCCATGTTAAAAATCCATGTGTCATGTGTCTATGAGTCATTACTTTATTGTTTTGCATACACTAGTTATTTATTGTGTTTCAGTAAATAGGAAGACTGCTTATCAGTAAACATATAGAAGAAGGTTTTACAAAGCATTCCAACAAGTAGCAATTTGATATAAGTATTTCAAGGCATTCATCTTGTAGTACTAAATATAACTAGAGGCTTAAAACTGGTAATAAGTTTTAAGGGTTGATTTAAGGATTAATTTTTGAGGCCACTGATTCACCCCCCTCCCACCCCCCTCTCAGTTATTACTAACAATTGGTATCATAGGTTGTGTGCTTAGAAGGAAGGTTTCAAGACCTAAGCTAAAGATCACAAGATGAACAGACGAGATGTTCCCAAGTTGAACAAAGACAACTTTGCTTCATGGAAAAGCAGAATAGGACTCCACTTATCAGGTATTGGAAATGATGTTACTCAATACTTAGATATTGAATATGTGTTGCCCATAAGAGTACCCACGGTTGAATAAATGAGAGAGAAGCATGAGCACAACTGTATGATGATAGAACTTGCTTCCTCACTCTTCGATGCTGAATTTGAAGATGTCAAAGCATGCACAACTGCAAAGCAGATGTGGGATAAATTGAAGCTTGTACATGGTGGTGATAAAAATGTTCTGAGAGCCAAGGCAGAAAGCCTTAGAGAAAAGTTTGATGATCTCATAATGAACAAAGGTGAAAACATCACAAAGTACAGCACAAGAATCAAAGAGGTAGTCAATGCTATCTGAGGAGTTGGAGGTGTACTAGATGAAGATACAGTGGTAAGTAAAATTCTAAGAACCTTACTACCTACTTATGCTATTAGAGTATCTACCATACAAGAAATAAGAGTAGTAGAAAATAGCAATGTTACTATAGATAGTTTGATTGGAAGACTGATTTCATTTGACATGAATAATTTTGACAATAGTGTCTTACCAAACATAGAGTCTGCATTCAATACTTTTTTGAGAATAAGTAAATCAAGCCATAAACACACTATGATAAAAGATAGTGATAGTTAAAATGAAGAAGATCTTGATGAAATTGAAGAACTTATGGCCAGAAAAATGCAAAGAGGCAAAGGTAAATTACCACTTGTTTGTTTTAATTGTAAAGAGATTGGACACTTTGCTGCAAGATGTCCTAACAGAAGAAAAGATGACAGAAGTAATGACAGGACATTTGAAAAGAAGTTTGATAGAGGTGATTACAGAAGAAACCAACAATCAAAAAGAAGAGATACCCGAGACTACAAGGACAAAGGAAAGAAGGCCAGTTACCTAGCTAAATGCAAAGATGAAGATACTCACACCGAATCTGATGAAGACATCGAGAGGGTGTTTTTGGCAGTAAAAGATGATTCAAATGATGATGAAGAAAGGTATGTAGAAATAGCTCTCATATCTAAAGTTAGTAAAAATGATGTCTGGATCATAGATAGTGGATGCACTCACCATATGACCAGTAACAAATAAAATTTTGGGACTTTTGAATAATACAATGGTGGTTGAGTAAGAATGGCTAATGATACACCTTGTCCAGTTGAAGGTAAAGGAACTATAATGTTGAATAACCTGATAAAATGTGAAAATGCTTATTGGGTGAAAGGATTGAATTATAATCTATTAAGTGTTTCTCAGTTGAATAATTCAAGTCACAGAGTATCATTTGAAAATAAGAAGGCAAAAATCTTCAATAAATCAGGAAGTTTGATTGGTACCAGTGAACAGACAAAAGGTAACTTATTCTATTTGAATGATACTAACACCACTTGCTTAATGGCTATAAATGAAGACATATGGTTGTGGCACAAAATATTGTGTCATGTAAACTTTGACAACATGATAAAGATAAGTAAAAAGAGAAATGTAAGAGGCTTATCGATGATGACTAAGCCTGACAATATCATGTGTAAAAATTGTCAAAAAGGTAAGATGACAAAGTCTAGTTTCAAAAGAAAAACCCATACATTTGATGTCATTCTAGAATTAGTCCATACTAATCTATGTGGACCAATGAGGACAAAGAGTTACTATGGTCATAGATATTTTATTCTCTTTCTTGATGATTACTTTAGAATGATGACAGTTATGTTTCTAAAAGATAAATCAGAAGAATTCAAGATGTTTAAATGGTATGAAGAAATGGTAGAAAAACAAAGTGGTAAGGAATTAAAATGCTTAAGATTAGATAGAGGAGGGGGATTTATTTCAAATGAATTAACTAACTTTTGTAATGAGCATGGAATCAAAAGATAGGTCTCTGCACCGAGAACACCACAGCAAAATAGAATTGGTGAAAGAAGGAATAGATCCATTATTGATTGTGCAAGGACACTGATGATAGAGAAAGACATCACCCAAATCTTATGGAGGGAAGTTGTCAATACTACTATTTATACATTGAATAGAGTACAATTGAAAAAGACACCAAGAAGACACCTTATGAGCTATGGTATGGTTACACATCCAATGTAAGTTACTTCAAGATCTTTGGTAGTCAATGTTATATCTTAAAAGATGATAGAAATAGAAAAATTGACTCCAAAAGTGATGAAGGTATCTTTCTAGTGTATTCCACCAAGAGTAAGGCTTATAAATGTCTCAATAAAGCCTCTAACAAAATTGTTAAAAGTGCAAATGTAAAAATAGTTGAATTTGCAGAGAAGAATGAAAAGGAAAGCACAAAACAACCAGAGGACTACAATAGTTTTGTTTACAATGAAGAACCTGACACCCTACCCGACCACCAATGTAGAGCTCCTAAGCAACAGATTATTGCACCCGAGCATCAGGCTGCAAATACCGACAATCAGGATATTGCTCAAAATGATGTACCAACCGATGAAGATCAGAATGAAGAACACAATGATGATCAAGATGATAGATAAAGAGTTGAACCTGTACTTTCCAGATATGTCAGAAGTGGCCATCCATAGAACTAGATCATTGGAGACAAGAAGGCTGGTATGAGAACCAGAAGTAAGTCTCTAAACACAAGATGTCTTATTTGTGATTTTGAGCCAAAATTTGTCAATGCTGCACTTGATAATGAAGAATGGATTAGTGCTATGAATGAAGAATTTGAGTAGATAGAGAAAAACAAGACATGGACATTTGTACCGAGACCATATGATAAGAATGTCATTGGTACAAAATGGATACTCAAGAATAAATTGAGTGAGAATGGAGAAGTCTCCAGAAACAAAGCAAGTCTAGTATGCAAGGGGTATGCACAAGAAGAAGCGATTGACTATGGAAAGACCTTTGCACCCATTGCTAGGCTAGAAGGAGTGAGAATATTACTTTCTTATGTTGCATATAAAGGATTCAATGTATACCAAATGGATGTCAAGTCTGCATTCCTAAATGAAATACTTGAGGAAGAGGTATACATTGAACAATGAGAAGGGTTTGTTGATCCAGACAAGAGGAACATGGTATGTAGACTACACAAAGCCTTGTATAGATTGAAACAAGCATCCCGAGCCTGGTATGAAAGACTTCATTCCTATCTCATAAGTATTGGATTTGTAAGGACTAGTGAAAACAGTAATCTTTATTTGAAGGAAGATACTAATGCTAACATTTTGATTGCTGAAATATTTGTTGATGACATTATATTCGGAGGCAATGATATGCTATGCAAATCATTTGCAAATGAAATGATCAAAGATTTTGAGATGTCTTTGTTTGGAGAGATCAAGTTCTTTCTTGGTCTACAGATCATGCAACAAGATGAAGGCATTTTCATTACACAATCCAAATACATCAAGGAAGTGCTAAAAATATTCAAGATGGAAGATTCCAAACCAGTTGGAACACCAATGTCAACTGGATGTAAGCTGACAAAGGAGGAAAAGTCAACAGAGGTGAATCAGACTTTGTACAGATCAATAATTAGCAAACTCATCTATGTTGTACATTCTAGACCAGATATTGCACATGCAGTAGGAATAGTTGCAATATTTTCTGCTAATCCCATGGAATCACATATGAATGCTATGAAAAGAATCCTAAGATATCTGAATGATACTGAGGAATATGGCTTATGGTATAAAAGAGAACAAAAATTTGAACTTAAAGTCTTTACCGAAGTTGATTGGGCTAGAAACATTGATGACTGAAAGAGCACAACTTGAGGAGCATTCTTTATGGGTAAAATACTTGTCACATGGATCAACAAGAAGAAAGGATGCATCTCTCAGTCTACTGCAGAAGCAGAGTATTTTTTTGCTACTGCAAACTACTCAAATATTGCATGGATTAAACAGTTACTGGAAGGTATGCATATGAAAATTCTTGAACTGGTAATTATCTATTTTGATAATACAAGTGCAATAAACATTTCCAAGAATCCATTCATGCATGCTAAGACAAAGCATATTGCTATTAAGTATCATTATTTAAGGGAACAAGCTCAAGAAAAGGAGGTGATACTTGAGTATGTGCAATCAAAGAAATAATTAGCCGATATCTTCACCAAGACACTGCCCAAGGATGCATTTGAGTACTTGAGAAAAAGACTAGGGGTCAGACCCTTGTCTACTGATCAGTAAGATGACTAGAAGGCTGCATCAGCCTACATATTATCAAAATATCACTTATGTTGATGCAAGCAGAGAGATGGACTTCAAAGATACATCTATACACAGCAAGGTATTTATCTACTCCGAGCACCAGAGTTGTTATATTGTTGATGGATTGGGAAATTCAAGGCATATATTATGGATAAAAAGGATTATTTGGCACTACTGTCAAATATTTGTTTGGCATTGTTGTCAAAGTGAGAGATTATATCCGTTATCACACAAAGAGAGATTATATAAGGAGAAATTATATCCATCACAGCATACAAAGGGAGAGATTGAAAGGGATAGATGTAATCAGAAAGGGAGAGTACATACAAAGGGAGAAAATTGTTGACAAGAGACTTAAAAAGAAAAGAGAATAGTCAAAGGAAAAGAGTTTGACATAGGAAGAGAAAACATCACATCAGAAGAAGAAAGATTCTACATCTATCCATTGAAGGGATTGAAGACAGAGATAAAGTTGCAAGAATCAAATCTAAGCTATGAGAAGCTTACCGAGGACGAGATATTTGTATCGGTTATAGTGCATAAGATTGGTAGTTTGATGAACTTTAGCTATTATTTTTCATATTGTATTAGTGATAATATAGTGTGATAATGTAGTGTGTTTCCATCAATGCCAAAGGGAGAGATTGATGAACTATAACTGATTAAATGTTTGAAGATGTTAAGTTGATGATCATGCAAGGCATTAAATTAGTTAATGTATTATATTTTCATTGATGTCAACTTGATATAATCTGTATGGTCATGGACATACTACTATAGACTTCAAAGAACCAATGAATCAAAGGCTATTCTATTAGTAATGCATAAAATTCAAGTATTCACAAAGTGACTGTATACACCAACAGAGTTCACACTGATGGATAGAATAAAAGAGCAAAGTCACAGTGTTACCCAATGAACAAATGCACAACATTATCGATGAGCAAAGTCATAGTGTTTCTCGATGAGCAAAGCATAGTGTAACCCAACGGACATAATTACAATGTTGCCCGATGGAAAAGACAAGGACGGAGATCCTGAAGACAACTAAAGTCACACTGATGATACAGTCAGTTGTCACCGGTGACTAACTGAAGTATTGACCGACAGAACAGAGAGTTCAGAAATGAAAAAATGCTTAGCTATCAAGAGCTAAAAATAGACTTAACTGATACTTATCATTGTTTTAATCGACAAGATAAAGCCGGACATAAGTAAATTATTTAAAGTTGCTTTGTCTAGTTGGCAAAAAGATCGCTATGAGATTAAACTGGAGTTTTTCTTTAAATCTAATTGGCAAGAATTGTGGATCACGCCAACATCAAGAAAGCTATGAAACAGTAAAATCATGTCTATTTAAGAGACAAGCTTATTCATTATTAAAAGGGGAGTGACAAGAGAATAGATGCTGAAGATATTCTGAAGGAGAAGAAAGTATTCATTCAGATCTGATCAATCAAACTGAGGAAAGAGCTAAATTCTGTAGACACCGACGAATAGTGAGACAGCATCACAAAGAAGAATAGTATGGAGCAAAGGTATTGAATTGATTATATTGATCGGAGAGGTAATGCACTTAAAATAGATCTAAAAATCTGCAATTCTAGTTGTATATGTGAACGGATCACTTTACTGTTTCAGTTTAACCATTGAAGCATCAAGTCTCTTAACTGAGCAGGACTTAAAAGTCTTTTATAATTGAGATACATCCCAAGGAGTATCAAAAATTTTAATCATACAAATTACCATTGGATATGCCCGATACCTACTGACAGGCCAAGTGAGTGTTTGATTAAGGATGGTAGCATTAGATGCCAGAAACTAAGTGACAAACTATTATTTTAAATCCTCTAACAAGGTCACACCTAACAGTGTATTTGTAACCTTTAACAGGGGTGGCTTTGACCGAGCTCACTTTAAAAGAGTGAAAATTTGGGGTACCGGTCCCACTAGTTTTTCCCTTAATAGGGTTTCCACGTTAAAAATGCATGTGTCATGTGTCTATGAGTCATTACTTTATTGTTTTGCATTTCGCATAAGTAAATCTAGATTGATTGGTATACACTAGTTATTTATTGCATTTTGGTAAATAGGAAGACTTCTTATTGGTAAACATACAAAAGAAGGTTTTACAAAGCATTCTGACAAGTAGCAATTTGATATAAGTATTTCAAGGCATTCATCTTGTAGGACTAAATATAACTAGAGGCTTAAAAGTGGTAATAAGTTTTAAGGGTTGATTTAAGGATTAATTTTTTAGGCCACTGATTCACCCNCCCCCCCCCCCCCCCCCCCCTAGTTATTACTAACATCTTTCCATAAAATAAACAATATTAAAATGATCTTTTTCTTCGTGGGGTTCATAGCCCTTTACAATAAAAAAATATTTCACACACACACACACACACACACACAGAGAGATATATATATATACTACTATATATATTTTCAGCCATCTACGTCTTCATACCTGCAACAAACAAACAAACAAGAATGGAGGAAAACAAAAATAATATTTGCTTTGAGGTTAGAGAGAAAAATGAGGGAAGTAGAAGAATAGAAAATCTTCTTTTTGGACCTTCATATTTTTCCCCTAACCCTAATTTTGAATTAGGGTTAGGGTTTGAAAAATAGAGAGTTGACCTTTTTATTTATTTATTATATGAACATGCATTTAAGTGGGAAGATTTAAAATTTATTGGAGGGGATTTTATTAATTTCTTTTATTATATCTTAAACTTAACCAAAATAGGATTTAATGTAAAATATTCATTTGAGATTTAAAAAGGGAGATTTTAGAATGTTAGTCTTTTTAATGTTTTCATTAGAATATAGTAACTTGATTTATTAAAATTAACTTATTGTGTTCAAATGATTATCTTTTAATATGGAACATTTGATTTAATTAGGTTAAATTAAGTTATTAAAGTAATTAAATGGACTTATGACTTAACTTAATGATTATTATTTTTATTTAATCGACTATACACTATTGAAATATTAAAAAAAAAATCATTTACGAGTAACTATGGAAATTTAGATCTATATGATTTTAAAATTAATGTGGAATGGAGTTTAATTAAAGTTCTAATTAAATACTAAGTAATGTTTTAAGCTTGATAATGTTATTTTTATGTGGGCAATATATGTGGCCAGTATAATGGTTATTATAAAAATAATGTTATAGTACAATGGGTATTATGATTCAAAATTTATTAATGTCATAGTCCAAATTTCAAGAAATTTAATGATTAATTTAATGGATTTTTAAATGAATATGTTTAGGAACTTGAGGAATGAGATTAAATTAAGTAATTAATAAAACACTTGAAAATGTATTTAAATGATCTAGCATATATAGATTTTTTTCTTTTCTTAAGTGAGTATTGTTAGGAGTTGGTGAGTGACTTCTTGGATAGAGTTTTAATTAAGGAATATTAAACAAGGATTTTTAAATTAACCTGTATAGTCGAAAAATGGAAGCACTTCCATTGTAGACTAGTTTAGCCTTCTGAGTAAGTGGTTTGGGGTCATGTCAAGTGACTTGAATGGGTCCCTGACTTAGATCTGGCTTTTTCCCCCTGTTCTGTCCCATTTCCACTTTTTCCAGCTTATTTATGACACTCCAGACTGAAAAAATGGGACTTTGACCTCAAGGTCAAGGTCAACCTTGACCTTGACCTAGGTCAAAATCAACCTTTTTCTAACCTAGGGTTCAAATTCCAGAGTTCCAGGGTTTTCGGTTGTCGGGTTTTGGAAAGAGTTAATTCCCGCTTTTGGGTCGGCTGTTTCAGTCTTCAGAACAATAAATCTTAAATTATATTTAATATAGGTCCTCTTCTATGGGTATGGGTCTAACTAGAATTTAATTCTCCTATGTAGTCCTCTCTAGAAGATTGTGCCCTATTTTCATATAAAAGGAAGCTTTCTCCTCTCATTTTCTCTAACAACCATCATCAAGCATAATCGCAAGAACTCAAGACTTGAAGAGTGAGATCCAAAGGTGAAGAAGCAAGATTTGAATCAATCCAAGTATCCATTGAATTATTCATCCATTCTCAAGAATTAAAGCACTTCTCAAGCACTCATTTCATCAAGAAGATCCATTGGTGGCCATTGAAGGATTCAAGCTCCATGGAGCCCTCTTGTTGAAGATTTCACCATCCACATTCCTCCAAGCCTCTTCCTATTCCAAGATCCATTCAAGATTGGTGTTGAAGATCTACAAGAAATTTATTTGAGACATCCTACATTCTACATCCATTTGGTGCAAACATACTTGTGGATCCATAGATTCGAATCCGCCACAAGGGCTTCTACAAGCAAGGTGAATTTGTTCATTTAATTTTTTTTACTTATGCAATTTCAATTATACTTTGAGGTTAATTCCAAAACTAGGGTTTGACCAAGGCAAACCCCTCCCCCCAATAAATAATCCATTTTTCTTGTAGGTACAGGTTCGGAACAGCAAATCAGAGTGCAGATTCGGATACCCTTTTTGGAAAACTTTTGGGATCCGAAATTTTTTTTTACATTGGAGAGCTTTTAGGTCAATTCTGCCCTAGGTTGGAATCAATAATTCTGGGTCAATGGTGACATTGACTTGAGGGTCAAAATTGGAACTATGTCAGAACATAAAAATATTTTTGGGTTTTGTTCATTTCTGCGTTTCTATTCTAGATCTGATCTCATATTTTCCAGAAACTCAGTGCAGACACCCAAAAATAGCATTCTTCAGATCTGTAACATTTCAAAGTTAGTACTTTTCTCCTATCCATTTCAATTAAATTTCTTAATCTTTCTAAACCTATCACACATTCAAATCTATAAATGGGTATTTAAGTTCTTCATATTTGCTCTTATTTCCAAATGATTGATTCATTTGTGCATTGATCCTTCCTTTTGGGTTAATCAATTTGGATCCTTTATTTGTGTATCTAAGAATAAAAGGATACCATCTTATTTATCCCTCACATTTCAATAAACATTCTAATTTTAAATGTAACATCCATCTTATCATACAGAAGGTCATCATCTCTATTTCTTATCTTACATTTTGGTGACCATTCTATTTTATATGTTACATAACCTATTTTATCAATATAGATACAATTAAATAAGATTTAAATGGATCTATGTAGTGTAAACTAAATTATGTATTCTTGAATTCGATTATATAGTTGAGAACATTGTAGTAAGATATTATTAAAGATTAACTGAGCATATAGATAATAGAATTGTTAAGATATTAATTTAATCTTTTAAAGAAATTATAGGGGGTAATCCTCACATCTTCAAAATCTATTAGAGAGTAATTAAATTCATCTGGCTTTACCAATGTTATCATTAAGGTCAATTAAGACACCTACTCTTAAGGGAAACTTAGTATATCAAGTTAGCTATCCATTTTATAGTTTAATTATTTTCTCATGATATGAGTAAGGCTAAGAACCTATTAGGCAATTTAACTAATTAAAATTTAGGTAAATAACAAATTAGTTGAGGGATGTTGACATGTAGTCATGATTCCCCTTGACCCTAATGACAACTCTTTCCACTAGCGTTACATAACCCACTAACTTTTTAACTGGTTAGCAAACTTGGAAACCTCATGACTGTAATCAACATTGCATTTAATGTTATTCAAAAAAAAAAGTTGCATTTTTTGTCGTAATATTATGGGCATGACATTTCGATCAAAACTACTTCCTATTGAAAGAAGTTTCTATCAAAAGTCTCTGATTAGAGGCCATTTGTAGAGGTTAACAAAAGTCTGAATTTTTCATGGCTTCGGAGCTCAAGCGCAGAGATCAAATAGAAGAATAAGGAGACATCCTTTTTCATCACACAAGTACTCTGAACGAGCTTTCTAATGAATATATATTTGACAATTTTTGAATTAATTAGGCCTATGTTTTTTATGTGCATCGAATGTAGGTTTTTTCTCAAATATAAACCTCCAAGTTTGATGTTCAAAGAAAATAGTAGAAAAGAGAAAAAAATTAAAAAATAACAGTGCCCTCCGTCTTCGAGTCTACTTTATATCAAAAAAAATTTGAATTTCGATAAATACACAACAAGTTATAAGCTATGTAGTCAAGGTATGTCAAAATTACAGTTTACTCAACTTCAAACGTTCATAAAATATGCAATAATCATGATAATTTTGTCAAACCAATTTCATGCCCTCTGTATGGATGTTACAAAACTAAATGCAAAATAATCACATTGATATCTATTTTAGAAAAAAAATTATGCTCTATGAAGTCAAAGAAACACTTTGAAAATGATGTTTTCAGAAACATAGTAGTTTCCGTGGGAGAAAAATAAATCATTCAAATCAATTCAATATATATATATATATAGAGAGAGAGAGAGAGAGAATCTAAAAGGCTCTAGTTTACTTCATCTTCTAATTTCAAACGGTTTAATGGCAATATGCATCCGAATCTAAAAGTTTTTTTTCAAAATGTAGAGTTCAGTGTTCATTCAGGAAAAAAGTGTAACCCACTATTGTGGGTTCACCTAACTTGGATTTGTGCAAAGGGAAATAAAAGTATGTGTAATTACAGAGAAGGTAATAGCAAAAAACAATGATATGCTATACCAAAAATGGGGCCAAATTTAAGAAGAGATCTAAGATATAATTTTGAATCCTGCAATAAAAAATGTGAGAGAATGGAGCATAAATATGCAATGTTAGAAGAGATATAGAGAGTAGGGATCTATGATAAAATAGAGAGACAACAAAGATTTCATAACAAAGATATTTCCCAAATTGGAAAATATTATTTGGAAATTTTCTATGGTGAAACTGTAAAAAATGTTAGTAAAGAACCTTGTGTTTCTCTCAAATGTGGAAAAGGTTTGGAAAAATTCTCACACAACAATTAAATTGGAAGGATCTTCACAAAACCCAAATCACAGTTTTTTCATATTTGCTCTTATATATCTATAATATCAAACACAAAGAGAAAAAGATAAGATCCAAGAAACCGCATGCAAAGAGAAATTAATAGAGAGATAAAGATATAACAGAGATTTAATAAGATTTTATAGAACACCAGAGATTTAAATCTACAAGAAAAATTGTTAATGAAAATAGTGATTAGAACAAAGAGATCCTTGCATGCACATAACAAAGATCAAATATATGTTAATGTGAATCCTGCAAAAACCAAAACTACAGAGGATGAGTTATTAAAAAATTGATTAGATTAAAACCTACACGAAACTTGAGAGAATAAATATGTTAAACCTTGTGGTTGCCCGACATAGGTGAAAATAAATTAAGATTGAAATGGGTTTGGTTGAAACCAGCAAAACCAAAACAAATCAAAAGCAACTCTCTGGCGGCAAGCCGACCAAAGAGGGTTAGAGTAAACAAAAATGCAAAATCTGCAATACAAGAGTTAGCAAATGAAGCTCAAGTTTCTCTCTCAAACAAGAGTCTCCAACAAGGTGTGGTCCAAAGAATGGTAACCTTCAACACTACACTCAAACAAGTACTACGAACCCAAGCTTTGATACCATGAAAGGAAAATAAAAAGAGCAAGGAAAATAAAATAATCTAAGACAGATAGATGATGAATAAAATGTTACCATGTGAAAGTCATGAACTACGAGCAAGCACCCAAAAGCCAATACAAGGAGACAAGAATATTTTTAAAGGGGAAAAGCAAATAAAAATCCCTTGTAATATTATGAATATGGAAGAGAGAGAGAGAGAGAGAGAGAGAGAGAGCTCATTTACAATGACTCCAAAGAGTAGGAATAAGAGAGAAGAGCATCTCTTTTATAGAGATGAGGAGAGGAATTACCAAGTAACTCACCAATCTATGAATGTCAACATCCATAATAGGTGTGTGCAAAGTGTCAAGATCCTCTTAAGGAGGATAATATAATTTCCTTATTAAAGGAATTACAAAGTATGACATGTCCTCCCACTTGAACTAGAGGACAAAATACATGTAGGGATTCCATAGGAAACTCATAATTAAATACATAGATACAAGTAAAGATTAATCTTCTAACAATATTTTGTAACTAATTTCATCATAAAAAAGGCTCAACACCGTAGTGATGTAGTCTGTGAGGCCTACCTTAGACTATTATAGTTTTACTTTATTATTCTCATGCTTTCAGTAGTTTATGCTTTGACATACTTTGCCTATCAGAGACTTTTTATACGTTTAAGGATCAGTGGAATCCTATGTTATATATTCAGCACCTGATTTTGTAATCAGGGTACTTTAAGATGCTTTATGTTCTAATTTAGTTTCAGCTTACGATTGATGTCTTATATGAATTTTAATGTATGAATGTAATATGATGAATTTGCTTTAGGAAACCAATGTTAGGTTATTTCAGTTCTAATGCAAATGTGGTTTATATGTATGTATATCATTGATGTCGTGTTATACTGGAACCTATGTAAATACCCATGCTTTCCAAGGTCCTGTCTATATAAAGAGACATGGACCTCATTGTTATGTGATTATTTCGTAAACATGGTTTTCATGTGTGTCATTAAATTAGTAAATGTTTATGTAAATAAGTCATGTCATTTGTTTTAAATTATTGTGCCAAGTTTGGTAATTGTTGTAATTTAATTGTTGACATGGCTAGTAAAGGGAACTAAGGTTAGTTAAGGGTTAACTAAGGTTATCTAGGAGTAGTACCCAAGCTTACCCTAGGGTTAGAAGTTTCTAGAAGTCTTCTTGACTTAGAAATCTGTAGGTTAATTTCAGGGTTAGTTTTAGGTCTTTTGGACTCCCACGGGGTAACCGGGGTTAGTTTTAGTCACCCAACTTGGTACCCTATGGGATAGGGGTCATTTTCTATCATTAATGAGCCTCTAAACTCATTTATTGCTCCATTTAAGTGTCATTTTTAGTCTTGAGAGAATTTGGAATAGGAGTGACTTTGGTTAACCTCACTCTCTCTTCTACCCAAGTTTCATTTGACTTCACCTTTGGAGAGTTAGGCAAGTGGATTTAGTTTGGGGTTGGTTAGAGTTACCTCACCCTTGGATTAAGCCTTGCTCTTGTTGGAGGTTTGCCTATTTAGAGAAGGATTTAGGATGAGTTGAGTGTTCACCCACTCTCTACCCTTAGAGACAAAAATCAGTTTGAAGGAGCCTTTTTGGAAGGAGCTTAGGAAGGATAGCTCAACACCAATTCATTCATCATCCTAGCTTGGAATTAAGGTTGGATTTCTTTAAAGTAATATTGTTTGTGTTTATGAGTGTTCTTGAGCTCAATGACTCCATTAATGGTGTCGTATGTGTTTTGAAGCTTTATTTTCAGTTTTGAAATTTAAATGTTTGTTTCTCAATGTCCTTATTTTGTCATTGATTTTGAATGGGTCTTCAAGGCACACTCACCCTTGGGAGGGTAGAGTAACCTTGGAGGGGTAGATGAAAATTATTCCTATTAGTGTAGAGTCTCCCATGTGTGGAGGGAAAAACTTGGGGTAACATGATACCCATGATGCCAAGAAGGGCCTGAGGGTACCTAGGAGGCATAAGGAGGTTATTCAAGGCTGCATCTTGTGAGGATGGTCCTATTCAAGTCCATGTGAGGCTTGTGTGTTCTATGTTTATTCTTGGCTTTCTCCTACAGCGAGGTCTACCACTACCCCTGTTTCAAGAAGGTCTCTTAAAGACCTATCCATTTGTTCATCCTTGTGTTGGGAAGCTTTCTAGAGCATGTTATCTTTTCTGTTTGCTTGGTTGCTTGTTGTGTTGTCTGTTTGTATCCCGTTCCATTATGGATCCCCAAGCTCGGGGGTGGCCTTGTAAAGGCCTAGGTTGGGAGGTGAGCCTCCATGGTCAACCTCATTGATACAGGACTTCAGCTGGACCTAGGATTTTGGAGGACATCTTCATTTTAAGTTCAAACTGAAAGAGGAGAACTTGTTTTTGTAACCTATGTTTTATGGATCTACCATTGTGCTTATAATAAGGAAACAAATATCCAAGGCATTGTTATCATGTTTAATGCTTTTTAGGTGGGAATATGTGTTAGTATCGGTTTTGTATGAATAAATTTTATCGTGGAAATTTCCTTTATGTAAATATTATTTTATTTTCAAAAGGGATTTTTGGAGAAACCGTGTTGTCATAATACCTTTTTAGAATTTATCCATAATATTAATCTTATGAAATCAAAGTAGTATACTTTTCTTCAATTGTTTTTTTTTTATATATGCATACTTAGATTTCATTATGTGAATAAGATCATATCTATAAATTAAGTAGGATCAATGATTTGCTTATTTTGCAAAACTAAGTTCCTTTTTGTAACTAATGCTATGAATGCGTTTAATTTTACCTCTCAAAAAAAAAAAAAAGTTTGAATTTAGGCTTTGATTTTTTTGTTCTTGAGAGATTAAGGCAATTTATGATTTATACTTAGGCAAAATTTTGGAAATTTAAAAAAAAAAAATGTGTTCAAATTCAAATTTTACATCCACCAAGGGTTAGAGGATGAATTATAGATTCTATTAAAGAAATAAATTTTTTTTTAAAAAGGGCCTATATGCCCACTGTTTGCTATTATACAGTTTTTTTTACACCAGTAAATAATATTAATTTTTACTTAAAAAAAAAAAGAGATTATAGCTACTTTACTATTTTTGGAAAGGGGATTTAATTGTTTAAATTTATAAATAAAATATAAAAAACATTGGTTAGGTTTGTTTTTGGTTTGTTAAAAAAAAAAATTATTTGTTATCGGGCGGGGAGGGCCGAAGCCCTACCCCAACCCGTGAATCCATGGAGGCCGCGCGGGCGCTGCCCCCACCCCAGTGTGGAACACAGTGGGGGTGCGGCGTCGACCGTGGTTGGCCGCCCACCGTTGTGCGTCCACAGTGGTGTGGAGGGCGCCGGCTCCCCACCCTCGCTCCACCATCCTCCTTCCTCCGCCGCATGCGGCCACCATTTTCCCCGTTCCTCCTTCGCATCAATGAAGATTGTTTTAAAACCCTCGCCGGTGTTGTTTTTCGCCACTGCTTCCTCCCGTGCCCTGCGTTTAGCTTTGAAGTCTTAAGGATATTTTAGGCTTTGATCTTTTTTTTTTTTAATTGACTTATTCGTGGGTAAGATTATATTTAGTTTAGATATGTTTTTACTTAAATGGTTTGGATTTAAATTAGTTTTTTTTTATATACATAAGGTTTTATTATAAATGTAATTTTTTTTATCTTGATTAGATTTAATAAATATTTAAATAGTTTTAATGTTGACTGAATTAGATCTTTAATAGGTTAGACTTTATTTTACCTAAGAGACCTAACTTTTTTTAAATGATTAAATTAGACCTATAGTTTTGTATATGCTATTTTGTTAAAATATTATAGTTGATTTTTTAATAATGTTCCTATGCGGTTCTAATCAAATTTCATCATGGAAATTTAATAATATTTAGAATGCTAGTTTATATTTAAAGGAGTTTAAATTAAAATATTTTAATTGAAGTTATAATGTTCTTAAGATAAAAATTTATTTCTTTAGATTAGATAGTTTTGTCCCTTTAATTTTACAGACTATTGAACTTTAGAATAGGGAATATTTTGTTTAATAATTTTATGTGGGTTATAAAATGCTAATTAACCAATTAAATTGTTTCTGTTGAACTTAATTAGTGTTAGATGTTTTTATCGTCACCCTTTGACCAGATTTGTGCACAGATGACTTTTGGTCAACCATGGTCAAACCTTGGCCATTTGACTCAATTTTTGAACCCGGTGTTCCATACAGTCTCTAGACCCTAGGGTTTCAGTTTCATGTCTTTGAGAGATAGTTGACTTTTTGGTCAACATGGGTTGACTTTATGGTCAACCATCTCAATTTGCGTGCCTAAGCCCTCTGTAAGACTTAGCAGGGCCTAGTAACTCTCTTTCACATATTTTAGAGTATAGTTGACTTTTGGTCAACTCTTGTTGACTTAGTCAACTATCTCAATTTGTGTGTCGATCTAGGTTTCTTGTTAGGACCGCTAATAGGATTCTTCTAGAGTTATCCTATCCTGTTTGACTCATCCAGTTACTGTTTCTCCTTAGCACCATTTTGCATGCACTTGCTTACCATAGAGGTAGCATAACCTACTCCTGTTAGTGCGTTTAAAAAAAAATTGATTTTATGTTTTTGCCCAACTTTTGGGCATGATATTTTGGTATCAGAGCCAGGTTTAGCAACATTGGGAACCTAACCCACTACGTTATCACTAATATTGTCTTGCATGTGTAGGATGCCACCTGTCACTCGTTAGGCCCGTCAACAAGGGCGTGGTCGAAGACGTGTCCCCGCAGCACACGTCGAGGTGCGACCTGAAGTAGAGGATCGTAGGAGGGATCAGAGTCCACCTTCTGAACCCCCTCCTGATCCTAATGCAGCTTTATTGTTGGCCTTTCAGAACCTGGTCAGGCTCATTTTAGACCACATGCCACCTGTTAATTAGGAAAGAGAGAGAAGTAGGAGCCCACCTCCTAGTGCAGGAGGAAATCAGGCAGATCGGGAAGAGGAGTCCATTGCAGTACCAGGTGGTATTCTTAGGGGAGGTGCACAGAGGCTCGATAGAGCACCCCCCNGCCCCCCCCCCCCCCCCCCCCGATATCGAGAATCAGATCACAGAGTTGATGAGGCTTAAACTATCTCCCTTCACAGGAGAAGCAGATGGGGCAGGAGCTGAGGCTTGGCTTTTAAGCCTGGAGAGGTGCTTTGGGTTGAAAAATTATGGCAGCAACCTTAAGGCATGGTTCGCAATTCTCTTGCTTAAAGATGGGGCATCCACTTGGTGGAGGCATGAGGAGACCAAGGGACTCATTAACATCAATACCCTCACTAGGGGAGCTTTCCTCAAGCTCTTTAGAGAGCGGTATATTTCAGAACAGTTCAGACAGCACCGTATAGACGAGTTCCATGACCTCTGGCAACGGGGTCTTATAGTAGCCCAGTATGAGGGCAAGTTTCTCGACCTCCTACCCTATGTTGAATACATGGGAGACGAGAAGCTACAGGTGAATAGGTTCATCAAGGGATTAAATCCCACAATTTTAGATAGGGTACGCATGGTACCTTCAGGGAACTTAAGGTTCACAATGGACAGGGCCTTAGTAGCCGAAGAGATAGTCCGAGGCCCACAGGATTATAGGGATAGGTCGCAAAACCACAATACCTCATCTCATGCCTCTGGATATTAGAAAAACATGTGGAAGAGGAATCAAAGGAACTCTTCAAGGACATTTAGGGCCCCACAACAGTAGCAGCAGTAGCAATAGCAGCCACAATAGTCACAGCAGAGCCAGCGTCAGAGGGCACCTCAGGTTCAACAGGGCTCTAAGTCCAAACAGTGGCAGTCACAGGGTCCTAAGAAGGACCAAAGACCTTAGGCACCATATACCCCTCCAGCACGGACTTAGCAGTCCTCTAGGGGTGGTTATAGCGGTTCATCTAGGATAGTAGGATCTCAGTATTCTAGGCCTCCTGGTGTTTAGGTTCAGTCACAGGGGCCATGTTACACTTGTGGTGCCATGGGGCACTTAGCTAGAGAGTGCCCACAGGGTGGTAGTCAACGTGCAACGGTTTTAGAACTAACAGTAGGGGATAGGGAGAAGTCCCACATGGTTTTTGCAGCAGTGGACAATCGCCAGGCAGAGCACCAGGCTACCATTATTGAGGCCTCAGGTAAGATCATAGGTAGTGATGTTACTATTCTTTTTGATACAGGAGTCACTGACTCCTTTGTTTCTCCATCGGTTGTGGAGCGTTGCGGGCTAGTGGCAGCTAGACAAGAGGTTAGATGGGAAGTAGAATTAGCTTCAGGAGCTAGAGTTTCCATAACCTCGATGGTTAGAGATTGTCCAATCCAGATTGGTGGGATGACCACCATAGCAGATCTTAGAGGTACTCCCCTTGGATCTTATAGTCTAGTTCTTGGCATGGATTGGCAAAGTGCCCACAAAGCCAAGCTAGATTGTTGTAAGAAGAGGATCAAATGTTTGGATGATGATGGTATGGATACAATTATTACTGGGGTTCATAGGCCTATATCCCTTCATGTGATATCCACCATGCAGCTTAAGCAATGCATACGGAAGGGATGCCAGTTGTATGCCATCACCATCAGCGATAGGGAAGAAGAGATAGAGAAGGAAACTTCTCTTGATGACTTCCCCATTCTTCAAGATTTTGCAGATGTGTTTCCATCAGAGCTACCTAGTATGCCTCCTCGTAGGGCAGTAGACTTTCAGATTGATCTCATACCAGGAGCCGAGCCAATTTCTAGAGCACCTTATAGGATGACCACTAATGAGCTTAATGAGCTCAAGATACAACTTGAGGAATTGTTAGAGAAAGGACACATTCATCCTAGTGTCTCTCCTTGGGGTGCACCTATCATCTTCGTGAAGAAGAAAGATGGATCGCTTAGGTTGTGCATGGGATACCGACAGTTGAACAAGGTGACCATCAAGAATCGGTATCCACTTCCTAGGATTGATGACTTGTTCGATCAGTTGCAGGGTGCCCGAGTCTTCTCTAAGATAGACCTCAAATTGGGTTACCATCAGTTGAGGATCATGGATAGTGATATTCACAAGACCGCATTCTGCACTACATATGGCCACTATGAATTGACAGTGGTTCCATTCGGTCTTACGAATGCTCCAGCTATGTTCATGAGCCTTATGAACAGAGTATTACGTACCTTCCTTGACAAGTTTTTAGTTGTGTTTCTCGATGACATCTTGATATATTCCAAGGATGAGAAAGAGCACAAGGAACACTTGAGGCAAGTTTTGCAGTGTCTTAGAGACAATCAGTTGTATGGTATCTTGGCGAAGTGTGCTTTCTTCAGAGCAGAGGTCAAGTACCTTGGCCATGTTATTTGAGGGGATGTGATCTCAATAGACCCATCGAAGATTGATGCCATTATGGATTGGCCAGCACCTACCACTGTGACCAAAGTTAGGAGTTTCATGGGTTTAGCCGGTTACTACAGATGGTTTTTTAATGGTTTCTCTCGGGTAGCACACCCCATTACCTCTCTTCAGCAAAAGGGAAAGAAGTTTGAGTGGACTGAGAAGTGTGAAAGGGCTTTTCAGGAGCTCAAGAGAGCACTTACCAGTGCACCCATTCTAGCTGTACCAGAGCCTTTAGCAGACTTTATGGTATGCACAGACACTTCCTTGGATGGTTTGGGAGCAGTCCTTATGCAAGGTGGGTGAGCTATAGCCTACGAGTCTAGGAAACTAAAGACTCATGAGCTCAACTACCCTACCCATGACCTTGAGCTTGCAGCAGTGGTGCATACCTTAGTCAGATGGCGACATTTTCTCTTAGGACATCGGTTCAAACTTCATTCAGACCATCAGAGTCTTCAGTACATCTTCACTCAGCTGAACCTTAATGCTAGGCAAAGGAGATGGATGGAGTTCTTATGTGAATATGATTGTGTTTTCCATTACATCAAAGGGAAAGAGAACGTGGTCGCAGATGCCTTGAGTAGGAGACGGCACGAGCTTTCTTCTATGTCTACTGGAATGGATTTGAGAGATCGCATCCCTCATCACTTGTAAGAGGATGAGATGTATGTGGAGGTTTGTGAGTTGATTCGATCTCAGAGACCCCTTGAGGGAAAGTTTTTTGAGTATGCCTTGGATTCTGATGGACTATTGCATCATAGAGGATGTATCTATATACCTTTTTTTGAGCGTTGTTTTAACACAAGCCAACTTGCTAGGATCTCGAGATTTGATTTCCTCTCTTGAAAGAATAACAGAGTTATTCCCAAGGTTCTCTGGGGTCGGGTCACAACCTGCTTGGTTACTTAGTTGAAGATAAATGTGATTGTTCACGAGGAGGCCTTTGCTGGTACATTCAAGATAGCAAACTACAAAATATTGTTAGTTCTGTTTTTTATATTTTCCATTTTAACAAGTATGGGTGTTGTAAATAAAATGCAATTTTTTGTTTTCAAGATGGTAATTTTGATAATTAATGACGGCGTTTTAACAAGAGAAGAGTAACGAGAAATAAAGCAAATTATGAGGAAAGTGAAATCCTAAGGACATAAACCGCCGTAAACCCTTCCTTGTGAATTAAATGATGGAGAGATTTGGAACAACCCACGAAGCATAAACCAGACCAAGTCACGATTCACTACTTCACAGATGCAAGCATTTGGAGAGAAGATGTATTCACTCGTGCAAGGTATTCAAAATCTGTCAAATCACGAAGCCACCAAGATGTGCGCACCCACGAGACAGATTTATCGTTAAGCCCAAAGATGATCTTTTCCACACATTCATCACAGCAAGGTAGATATACAACAGCAAACTCCAACTAAAAGTAGCACGAATTTGAAACACAATAACACAAAGGGCTCTCTGGAAATAAAGAATAATGCAAGCATACATTCAATAAATTCACATAGATAGTAGTAATTCACACACCACGAATGAAGCACCCAATGTAGATCTTTGTTGTATTAAAAGTCAGCCCTTTTACATTGTTTTTTGATTACAATATATAGAGTTTTGATCCACAACTCTGATTTTCAGAGTTAGGGCATCAAAGAGTCTAAACTAGAGAAATAGAACTAAAACTAGAACTTTGCTAAAGGTAAACTACTTCTAACTGATACTATGTATCTTGCATGGATTCTTAAACCCATTTACAATCCATTTTCTCATGCAAAGAGGGAAAAATCTGCCAGAGAAGAGAGAGAGAGAGAGAGAGGAGGAGGAGAATTCCTTTTGTGAACTGGGAGTCTTTTTCTTGACCTTGGTGGATGCTTCTTGGATTCTTCATCTAGGCTATTTATGACGGTGGGAACTAATAGGAGACCCTTAGTTCCTCTGAAATGAACTCAAGTTGTCCATTCATCTAATCTAGAGTCAAACTGGTGTTGAGAAAAGTGACCTCGCTGAAAACACCCAGTTGTTTCGGACCTTGACCTCTACCCTGAAACTTTAATGTCTTCAAAATTTCCCAGGTGCTCTTTAAAATCTTCCAACTTGGAGGTGTAAAAGTTTGGACTTGTCGTGGGCTGAAAGGCCGAAAAACTCTGAGGAGGCTGAAAGGCCAAAAGGCCAAAAAATATTCTTTGCCGTATGGGCCGAAAGGCCAAAAAGTCGGAGGCCGAAAGGCCAAAAAATACTGCCTTGGTGAATTTTGACCAAGTGTAAAAAATATTGCCCGGTCTATCTGGTATTTTAATCCTGGAGTTATCCAGTGAAGACTTCTGGGTGAGCTGCCCGGAGCCTCTGCACTATCTCTTGGACTTCCTCAAAATTGATCTCTTTTCTTTTTACTTTTGCGACCCTTCGTTCTTGCTTCTCTCTAAAGATAGTCAACTCAGAAGTGAAGAACGTGATCTCATCTTCATGTTGTGACATCTTGTGTATTTCATTCTTCATGTAGAACAGTTGTTGCAAGGCCTCCTTGGTATTGACTCCATCCAAAACGTCCCTGAACTGTTGGACCACTTCCTTGGAGGGACGTAGAGCATGTTGGCTTTCGTCTCGGTAAATGATGAGGCCAACCCCTGGGAAGAAAGTATCTATATCTGAGACCCATTTTATTACCTCTTCCCGCTATTCTTCTACAAGGGCCTGATGTTTCTTGTAGGCCTTTATTATTTTGGCCATTTGCTTGGTCCAAGTCTCAAATTTATCCATCTCTTTTCCCTCATAGACTTTGACCAAAATTTGGAAGCATTGCTTTCTAATTACCTCCAAATCCTGGAGAGCTACCTACCACTTAGCTACCTCAGCATCCATCCCCCTGTCATCTTCCACTAGGTCGATGAGTGAATTAACCTCAAACAAAATGGTCTTGTATGGCCTGACTATTGATGGGATTGCCTTCTCTCTGAACTGTTTGAAGTCATTTATCCAATCGGAACTCGCTTGGATGAAAGAGGGGGTTAATCCTACCGGCAAATCTGGTGTAGCCCTTTTATCAATCATGGCTTGTAATGAAGCCTCTGAACAATTTGGGTCAATTGGACCCACCATCTTTTGGATGAACCCTTTCAATGCTTCATTCTGGTCTGTTAAATCCTTGATGGTTTCTTCATCTTTATTCATGAATCCCAGAGCATGCTTGAGTCCCAAAGCTGCTAATGTTTTTCTCCCTTCTCTGGTTGGTTCCCCCAAGTCCACCTCTTTGAATGTATAGTCTCCTAAAGAACCCGTAGTTTGAGAGGTGCTCGGGGGTGGGATAGCTATTTGTGCTTTCTACCGACCCTTAGGGTCTTGGGTCACATATGACATGGTTTTAGTAGGCACGCTCATGTCTGTATGGTGGAAAGATTGCTTCATAGCATTTATACTTGTATCTTCTCCATCTAGTTCACTTGTGTAGGTTCTTTTTTGAGGTTGTATCTCCTTGGTAAACCAAGTAGGTTTACCAAAGGCAGTTACTGGCTCATATGGTGCCATATGGATAATTGAGGTCAAGCCTTGTTGCCCTGGAGTTATTACCTGTTCTAGTTCCTTCTCTGCCTCTCTTCCTTATCCATCTTCTTCTTCTTCCATTCTATCCCCTTCTGTATTCTTTTGTGTTTCCTCCTCTTCCTTATCTTGCCCACTCACCTCCTTTTCCTTTTTTGGGCTTTTGTCAGCTGATGAATCAATTACCATTTCTAGCCTGAGACCGGTCATGGCCTCTAGTGAGGTCTGAAAAGGTGATGTGTCTTCTATGCCTACTGCTCCTTTGGTTGCCTAAGTGGCACATGTTGAAGGGATTGATATTGGTGGAGAAAATGTTGGCATGACTGTAGTGGGAGGTGAGGAGATGGTGGTAGTAGATGGAGGCAGAGTTGGTGCAAGAGGAGGTGTTGGAGTCGGTAGGGAAGTTGGTGGAGTAAGTATGTGGGGTGGTGGAGTGAAAACAAGACTCCCTCCAGCTACATTATCTATTACTAAACCCTGAGTTACCCCACTATCTTGGGTTTTAGGCCCTGGAGCATAATCGGGACCTACTGGTGGAGTAGGAACATTCACTGGAGGATTGGTGAAATGGACCGGTGGAGGAGTAAGGGCTACCTGAGGTTGTATGAATGGTGGTGGAGTGAGGGAAACATGAGGTTGTATGAGTGGTGGTGCCCCAGTGTATGTGTCTTGGCCTTGGTCCGAAAAGCCTTCAAGTCCCTCAAAATCAGAGAGCATAAACTCATCCGGCCCTAATGGATCCACAAGATCATCCTGTGCTTTGGGATCCTCTCTATGTATCTTAGTAGTCTCCTTTTCTCTCCTCTTCTGTAGCCTAGTCCTCTAGACTAAGGGCTCACTTGCATCCTCTTCCTGGGGCTCTTCTTGTATAGTTTCCAACTACGGAGATTCAAAACTCTTCTTCCTCTTATAGGTTTTCTTCTCAGCGGTGGGGGAAGATTGGCTAGAGGTGGATGGACCCTCTTCTTATTGGGGTTGTGACAATCCTGCTGGTGGGTCAATCTGGCCCGTCATTCTAGTTTTCTTAGGCCTTGGATTGGAGCCATATTCAACTAGTTTTTCATGACCATACGCCATTCTTGGCTTCTGAGGGGGAGCCTTCTTATATTTAGGAGCTATTGACTTCTCTCCTCACTGTTTCTCTACTTTCTTAGGGGGCTCCATTAATTTTTTCACTGGGATTGGACTCATCTGGTGTGGCTTCTTGATCCAAGATATGGTGGTCTTTATCACATGCCTTGCCCTGAAGTCTATGTCATCATTTTCATCTTTGTCTACCTCGATGTTCATGATTGGTCGGTCATACACCTTATCTTGTGTGTAAATGTCTTCTAAGACATCCTTTGAGTCACATTCCCATATCTTTGGGGAAATAGGAACCTTCAACACCTCTTTTTCCAGAGCTAGGTTCATTCTACTGTAATCTCAAATTCTAACCTCATGGTCATCTATACAGTTTATCCAATGATCTTCTAGATGTGTCTCATGTATGTAGAATCTGCCGATGATATGGCTATAAGTACCTATGGGGTCAAAATGAGCTTGCACTATCTTGTAAACTTGCAAGGGGCAATCATCCCATTCAAAAGCAAGGGATTTGCAAACCTTCATGTCCTATAGTGTATAGGGTCCCAAAGAGATGGTAAAGTCCCAATAGTGCTTCTTCTTATGTTTGATGTGCTCGTATGCATCCGCGAGCTGCCTGGCCATCTCCAGTATGATTATCCAATCAGATGGATACCTGGGTAGCTTTTTTGGTTGTATGGTTGACCCAGCTATCTAAATGTACGTGAATGTCCTGAACTGGATGAAATAGGCCCCAATGGCCCTCACCTTAGCAGTATCTTCTTCTGACATTCATTTAGCAAAGTCACCCTCAATAGATCAGATGACTATGAAAATGAATGCATCATTGACTATTTGGTAATCAGGGGAATCCTCTGACATGTTTTCTCCCTTTACCAACTGTGGGTATATGAGATTGGGCCATGCATTTGGATCATTTAGACTTCCCCTCTTGGTTAGGCCAGGATAATCTGCCCATGCAGCTAGTAGATACATTATGTAAGTGCTCATGTAGAACTTTGGGTTATGCTTCACTGCTGTCAACTGCTCATCCAGGTTGTCACTAATAATAGTGCCCCAGTCGAATCTTTCCTTTCATTTTCTGATCCTCTCTATCAGCAGGATCATCCAGTGCTCAAGTTGGGTGGACTATGGTAACCCATACACCCGGCTTATCATTGTTATAGCTGCCTGGATATCATCTCTCATATAACCCCTCCGAAGGTCTATCTTGTCCAGTCTATTCTTGGGAACTAGTTGCTTTAGGTATTCCTTATTCATCATCTCATTTACTATTTGCTCCCTGATACCAAACCATTTGTTCCCCTTTTCAATGTAGAAATCATAGAGCTTATCTATGCCTTTGTGGAGGTGAAAGACGTCCTCAATGACATCCGGCCCAATGTCCAATATAACCTGATCTTTCGAGTTTACCACCACCCTTTTGTCTGAATCATAGTGGTGAGCTAGGGTGATGATCAATTCTGAAGATGTAATAGCCACGGGGTGTGCGCCTGCATTTACCAACCTGGATAGGACTAATGAGGTACAGTCCTTAGATATGTTTTTCGGTTGGGAGCACTGGGTCAGGAATTCATTCCAATCCACGTTCCCAATATTTGTATAAGTTATCTCACTGTGTTTGTTCCCCACCTTTGAGCTGGGGGTATTCCCCTTGTATTGAAACTTCATTGGGGATACTATCTTTGGTTCAGTCATTCTTGCAAGAAAAGACAACTATCAGTAGCTTATTGAACAAAAAAATCAATTTAAACTATGAAAGCAAGTAAAGAGAGCTGAAAAATAGCAAAAGTGCAAGCTTTCACACTTTTGGACCTTTCGGGGGTTTCAGACACCGAAAACTAAATTAGAGACTGAAAAGTCTGAAAGTGTGAACAGGCAAAATGGTAAAGCCAAGGCCATCAGAGGTTTCAGATTTTTGGACATCGAACTAGGAGGAGTTTGTTCAATAATGCCGAATCATCCGAACATGGTGAGGAGCCTAGATGGTCCGATTGGAGGTTTCATTTGTTCAGCTTTTCAGACTTTCAGACCTTTCGGACATCTAAAAGGCCAAAATGTCTGAAATGGCACTTGGCAAGGATGAGATCTAGTTTCTGGCCTTTCGGGGGCCAAAAACACATGGTAAGCACTGCAACTGACAAAAAATGAAAAAACCTAAACCTAGACCCAATGACACAAGAAAAACCAAAGGGCCAACAGGGAGGGACGTCCTTGTCAATGCACAATGACACATAAGCCCCAAAGGGCGCCGAAACAAAGTGCCCTAGGCTGGACAGGCACTAGGGACACTGAAAAGACCCTAAACCTAGGGCAAACTAAATGCACTAAACGAAGAAGAGCAGAGGAAACCTACCTCAATCGATTGAGTGAAGGGAGGGCAACCAAGTGACGAAATGAAGGCAGACAGTGAGGAGGAGCAGACAGAACGCAAGCGAGAGCACAAACCTAAAAATGGAAAGTGATGAAACAAAGGAGGCTACCGCTTTTATAACCGGCGGGCTAACGTCAGCGGGTTTGGGGTTTCAGAGACTGAATCACTGAAAACCCAGATGAGGACTAAGAATGTTTCAACCTTTCGGTGATTTCGGACTCCAAAATCATCGAAAGGTTGGGTCTTTGGCCTTTCATCCTGTTCGATATTTTAGAGGACCTAAGTCCTCTGAAATGCCGAAAGGGCCAAAAGATCGGGTTTTCATCCTTTCGGCCATTTCGGTATTTCAGAGGACTTAGGTCCTCCAAAATTTTGAAAGGGCCGAAAGGCCAAATAAGGGTTCTTCCTAATCTTTCTTTGGTTTTAGTAATCTTTTTTCAATGGTTGATTGGATCTCTATGAGGGGCGGTATTCAGGTCCATAGCTTCTTTTCTTTCTTTCTCTCTTTTTTTTTTTTATGATCTGAGCAACGATTAGGCGGTGTTGCCCGGATCTTTCACTCGTGACCTCTTTGGGGCACTTTTCTTGTGAGTGTTTCTTTCACTTTCCCTTTCAGGCTCTTCTTTCTTTCGTTATTGCCTTAGCATTTAGTTCAGACTTGGGTTCTGGGATCGGTGGGTACCCAAACCTATGCACTCAGGTTTTCTACAACTGACAAATGCCTTAGAAACCAATGCCCTCTGGTGTTTGTACCTTAATGTGTCTTATGATTAGGATGACCAAACTTTGAACTTCCTCTTGTCTGTCAATGATAATCATCACTACTTTGTCTTTTGGGAAAGTTCTCTTACGCTGCATGTATCCTTGGAGAAATTTGACTAAGAAATACCTCTGCTCCTCTTGCGAAACACCCTATACTGGATCCAAAACACACTGACCTGAAACAACAAACAAGCCCTGAAAGAAGGAAAAAACATGAGCAAAAGAAAGGACTGACAGCAAGAACAACAAAGAAAAAGGGAAAAAATGCAAAAGTGAATATGGTACAAGGGACGAAAAAATAGTCCCATTTAGGATCCAAAGTAGTGTTTGAGGAATTGCCCATTAACTAGCAATGGGGTCAATTCTCTGTCCAATGTGTTGATCCTAAAAGTGTTCTCCCCCAGGATCTCTGATATTTGGTAAGGGCCTGTCCACAGTCTTTGGAACTTGGTGTGGCTACCTGGCTTTTCTTTCACCTTATCCCACATGAGGACAAGGTCAGAGATCCTAAAGGATTTGATGGTAGCTTTCTTGTCGAACCATCTTTTGACTATAGCCTAATGCTTGGATACATGTTTCAGGGCCAAAGTCTATTTCTCCTCTAGCTTTAGGAGATTCATGAGTCTGACTTATACCCGATCTTCCTCCCCTACGTATTGGTCCATGAATCTTAGAATTGGGATCTTCAGGTTCATAGGAAAGATTGGTTGTAAGTCGCAGACTAGTTGGTATGGAGACGTCCCCAGGGCATTCTTGATTCTTACGCGATCAGTCCACAAAGCATATTTCAGCTGAGTGTGTCAGTCCCTGGGGTTTTCATCCAGGAGGTGTTTGATCACCGTTGTTAGATTTTTGTTTGTAGACTCTGCTACACCATTTCCTTGTGGATAGTAATTTGAAGAGAATTTGAGGATTACCTAGTTTTTGAAGGCCCATTGTGTGAGTGAGGCTGAAGAGAAAGAAGGTGCATTGTCACATACCAGATAGAATGGCATTCCAAACCTAGTTATGATGTGTTCCTCCACAAATTTGGTCACGTCCTTAGTGGTATAATTCTTCAAGGCTTGCGCCTCCGTCCAGCATGTGTAATAGTCAATGGCTGTTAAGATAAACTTATGTCCTGCAGATGAAGGGGGCTTAATCACTCCAACAAAATCTAAGCCCCATTGGGAAAATGGGCACACCTCATAGACTGGTTGTAAAGGCATTGCTGGATTTCTCTCTCAGGTCGCGCTAGTTTGGCAAGTGTGGTAGGATCTCATGTGTTCGCTGGTATCTTTAAATATCGTCGGCCAAAAATACCCTGCCCTCAGGATTTGGTGAGTTTTGGCCTCCACCGATACATGTCCCGTTCTGTATTTGTCATGAAACTCCACCAATATTTGCTTTGCCTCCGTTCTATCCAAACATCTTAGGTACAAACCCTCGTAATTGCATTTGTAAAGTTGTCCACTCTTGAGCATGTAAGAGCTACTTTTGATCTTCAAGGCTCTCCTCTAGGAACTGTTCATTTCCTCAGGGCAGTGATTCTGCAATAGATAGTACACCGTGTCTTGGTACCATACATTTGTGATCACGCCTTGGTCTGTGTAAGTTTGGTAGACTAGACCTTCTTCAAACTCAGAGGTCAACTTAGTCAGGCCCTGGCCTCTTACAAATTTCATTAGTTGGATCTCTAGGTCGAACTCTTGGAGAATTGCCATCCATTTTTCCCTCCGCTCTCCCAGCTCATTCTGCATTAGGAGGGATTTAACTGCTGCATCTGGGACTATCCCGATGACTTTACTCCTTAGAATGTAATGTCTGAATTTCTTCACCACCTTGATGAGAGCGAATGATTTCTTATCTAGGTTTGGGTATCTGAGTTCAGCATCTTTGAAAGGACAACTCATAAAGGCGATGGGCCTTTCATCTTCGCTATTCTTCTTCTGTGTGAGAATGCCAGTGCAGGAGTGCTCTGATGCGAAGGAGTAGACCTTGAAAGGGATGGTGTAGTCAGGAATAGCTAGGACCAGTGCCATGGAAATGGAATTCTTAATCTCTTCGAAAGACTTCTTGGCTAGGAGAGCCCATTCAATCTTGGTGTCTTTCTTGAGCATTTTGTTCAATGGTTTCACTATTTCTGCAAAGCCACTAATGAATTTCCTGACGAAGTTGATCTTTCCAAAGAAAGATTTTAATTCCTTGCGACTTTGAGGTGGTGTCAATTTTAGGATCGACTCCACCCTTTCGGGGTCAATAGATATCCCCTTTTCAGAGATGATATGCCCCAAGAGCTTTCCTTTAGTTACCCCGAACATGCATTTCTTGGGGTTGAGGGAGATCCCAAACTCTCTACACCTCTGAAGGCATTTTTTGAGGTCATTTATGTGGTCAGCTCTTAATTTTGAGTAGACTATGAGATCATCCATGTAGATAATAATGCACCTCCCAACTAACCCTTTGAAGGCTATGTCCATTGCTCTTTGAAAGGTGGCTCCAGCGTTAATCAGTCTTAAAGGCATTCGTTGGTACGTGAAAGTCCCCCACTTAGTGGTGAATGTTGTTTTCAGTCTGTCCTCTTCCTGTACCATCACCTGATTATACCCAGAGTAGCCATTTAGGAATGACATCATCTGAGACCCATTAACCTTTTGCAGCACTTTGTCTAGAGATGGGAGCGGATAATTATCCTTTTGAGAGGACTTGTTGAGGTTCCAGAAGTCTATGCACAGCCTGATTTCTCCAGTCTTCTTCCTTACCAGTACTAGGTTTGCAACCCATGTAGAATGTCAAATCGGGAAGATGATCTTAGCGGCGAGCAGCTTCTAGACTTCCTTCTAAATTAAGGGCTCCATAGTGGGATTCACAGGTCTTTGGCATTGTCGAAAAGGCTTAGAATCTGGCTTCAAAGGGATGTTGTGCACTATGACTTAGGTGTCATATGTCTTCAATTCTTCATAACTCCATGCTATGACATCTCGATATTCAGTGAGAAGCTAGACCATTCTCTCCTTTTCTTCTTTGGTCCCCACCTTTCCGATGTGGACTTCTCTCGGTTCCTCTTCCATGCCCAGGTTGTAAGTGTCACATTCCTTGCCATTAGGTGTTACGTCGGGGCGTCTTCTCACAGCAGTCTTATCACTATCAAAGATCCTTTCTAGTTCTACCATTCCCTTGGGTATGGCATTGGTCTTTAGGTTTATGATGTTGTGATCATCAGGCTCTTCAGGTTCAGCGGTTTCTTCACCGTTATCCTCCTCATCTATGATCTACTTCTCAAACACACCGGCGCACATGATAAATTCTAAGATATGTTGGTCATCTTGGAAGACTTGAAAGTTACTAACATTATTCAGAATGGCCGAGGCTGCAAAAAGTTCAATTGAGAATTTCTTTAGTTTCGATTTCTCCATTGGATGTAGTGAGTTGGCTGAAACAGCCAAGGCGTCAGCAACAACGTTCTTTCTTCTTGGGATGGTTTTGATGTTGAAAGTGTCGAAGTCATTGATTAGATCCCACGCCCTATTTTTGTAGGATGAGAGCCTCTTATCATTGCAATTATACTGACTACGGATCTGCTTGACAACCAATTGTGAGTCTCCTTCCACCATGAAGATCTTGATTCCTTTCTCGTGAGCTAAGAGGAGTCCGCGAACTAGTGCTTTGTATTCTGCAACATTATTAGTACAAAGGAACTGTAATCTATAAGCAGCATAAAAGAACTTACCCCTTGGATTTATCAATTAAATCCTAGCACCCGCTCCTTGCTTACATTTGGAACCATCAAAGCACAATTTCCATAATTGAGGTGGTTTAGTAGGGTTGGTTCTGTTTGAGCTTTTCTTAGAAGAACCCTTGGTATTTGGTTTTCGGCCCCTCTCTCCCTCGCTGCCGGAAGAAGTTGATTCTCCTATGTTTCGAGTATGCCCAAGTTTGAGGGGTTTATTGTCTTTATCTTCTAGTATTCCCTTGTGAGGGGGACATGCTTTGTCATCCGAGGTACTCCAATCACTAAGAATGTTTAGGGAAAGGCTCCTATTTTCTAGATCTGACCCACTGTCTTGATCTTGAGGTGGACTGTGTGTACGGACTAGGTTGTCCATACCTAGTGCGATGTTGTCATCATCTTCTATCCCTAGTACATCTCCCTTTATCATCTGTGCTTTTGGTGGCTCATTTGGTTGGGCAATTTGAGCCAACACTTGTGATAGTGCCTCTTGAGAACTGGGGCACATAAACTCAGGATAACTAGCCTGATATAATCGACAGTATCCAGGTAGCAATAAGATGTTGGGATCTACGTCTTGACCCAGGTGTCGCAGGCTAGCCATTGTGCTATTGACGAAACTCTGGAAGATGTCACTACCAATCTTTAGGTCCAGGAGACCTTGGACGGGACTGTGGTCTGACTCTTTTCCTTCTCAGATTTGAAACATGAAAATGTCATCCAATCGACAAGTGCCCAAGTTGGTTTGAGTGAACAAGACTTCATTCGGGGCATTGTATTCCGTGATCATCCTTTTCAGCTTCAGTTCTACATCTATCTTGATCTAGTTATTCAAACCTCTCCAAGGTAGCCAAAGTTGGGTGAAGTGTGTAGAGAGCCATCCTCTCTAGCATCTAGTCCATTCTCAGCTTAGCAACATCCCATAAGTTTTGGGGATGTCCACTATGTGTATATCAATGTGTTCTTGTATTCGGGGATCTGCAACTAGTTGGATGTGTACGTCTTTGAGCACACCAATTACTTTGACCTTGGTTTTGTCCAATTGTATGACCACCTGGTTTGTTACTTGGGGCACCATCCCCAACTTTTGGCAAATTGACAGGGGCATAACATTGCATGAAGCTCCTGAATCAATCAGGTAGTTATGTAGGTTCTTCCTGAACATTCGCAAGCTGAGTAAGAATGGGGGGACCTCCATCCTATCCAAGAATACTGTTGGGAATGCCTCAGATGTGTTGACATTGGACGTGGGTGCCTTGGTGTTGTTGGTTAATGGGCCAGGTCTTGAATGATCCAGGGATCTTAAAAGGGCTTCCTTTTGAGATGGGCAACCCTGTAATAATTCAAACATTGAGATGTTCGCCTTAGTTTTCTTGAGTTCATCCACTGCACTGTACTTTTCATTTGACCAGGTCATTCCTCGGTAGCCAGCATACATACCTGTCATAGGAGGTATGGCGTTCAGGCCCTTTGGAGGTATGGGATTGTTATTAGCCTGAGGATCTGGTGGGGTCGGTTGCTTTCTTGGAGGTATGTCATCGGTGAGGGGTTCCTTTCTACTCTGAAGGTTATGTGGGTTTCACTGATCATTCTGGAAGGCATGAACCTCAGAATATTTAGGTTCATTTTCTCTCTGAAAAGGGAACACAAATTCATCTTCTCCCGTATAAGCTTCTGAGCTTCCCTCTTTTCCAGACTCATAAGAATCAAACACCATAGCATTGAATTATACCGGGGCCCCCTCTGGATTCTGGGTGTAGTGGTCTTGGGAGTTGTTCACATATCCATTATTGTCCTGATGCCTACTTGGAGCCCTGACAAAATTGGTCTTTGAAGCCTCATAAGTATTGGCGTTATCTGCTGGGATGCTACCATTATTTGGTCTAGTGTTCCATGGCCGATTTGGCCTTTGCTGCCCAAATGGTTTCTCTTGTGCGTTGTTGTTGCTATATGCATTGAAACCCCGATTTGGATTATGAGGGTACATATTTGGACCAGCAGATGCTCATTGGTATCCACCTTGATTTTGGGGTGGGTTTAGTTTCATTCTGGTAACTTCACTAGTGAGTTGTGATAAAGTATTTTTTACGGCGTCTAACTCGGAAGCCATGAGAGCATCAGGCTCGTTGTGGGGTACAACCCTCTATTCTATGAAGGCCATTTTATGAGCTTCATAGCCTGGATAAGTAATGGATGGAGGCACAGTTGTACATGGTTCTACTGGTATGGGTAAGTGGTTGGCCAAGGCTTGATTGTTTGCTACAAATGGGTGTGGTACAGCAAGATTACTTGGGATGGGCGTAGCCACATAGCTTCTTTCTTGTGGGTCCATTTGCTGAGTAAAAGTGATGGCTTCATTATACACCTTTTCAATTGTATCTCTATCTACCAGGGGAAGCCTTCGTAGAAAGATTGAGGTGAATGGGTCTAGAGATTTTAGGTAAACTTGTATGACAGCCTCATCTGGTATAGTGTAAGGAGCTTCTAGCTTTTCATGCATTTTGTGAAAGAAATGATTAAACATAGCAATGGGCTCCTTAGGATCTTTCCTCGTGGTTATGAACTGGTGATGTGTTGCATTAGGATCAACATATAATTTGAATTGATTGAGGAATTTGGTTTCAAAGTCATTCCATATTGAGATAGACCCTCGTGGTAAATTAAAGTACCAGTTATATGCAAATTCTCCCAAGGTATATGGGAAGAGACGATAGACAACATCTTGCTGGGCAATCTCTTTATGGTTGCAAATTTCCTTGAAGGCATGGATATGTTCTTCCACTATCCTAGATTTTCCATATATGAATCATGTACAAAACTTCTCCGGTTTTTTAGGTAACTCATGGAGCTGCCCAACAAAGTTCAAAGGTGAGCTTGTTGCATTGGCAAAAAAGGTCATCGGACGAGGTTGTTGCAAATTTTGATTTAGCAAGTTCTAATTTTGATTGATGGCTACAGAAATAGTTGGGGCAGCGATGTGAGATTGTTGACCAAGAGGATTCTGAGGTGCGTCAAGGTGATGAGAAGACTTATCCCTTTTTTTACCCTGTCACTGCGAGCCCTTCGGTGGTTAGTGAGTTTGAGAAACTCACCTTTTTTTGGAGATGATCTAAGCACACGCTCGAACCTCTCTAGGGAGAAAGATCCAATATTATCTAGCTCTTGAGTCTTGATGCCCTCCTTCTAGCGCCACTTCTGTTGAGCATTGTTTTAACACAAGCCAACTTGCTTTATTTCTTGTTACTCTTCTCTCATTAAAACGTCATCATTAATTCTGAAAATTACCATCTTGAAAACACAAAATTGCATTTTATTTACAACACCCATACTTGTTAAAATGGAAAATATAAAAAAGAGAACTAACAATATTTTGTAGTTTGTTGTCTTGAACATACCAGCAAAGGCCTCCTCATGAACAATCACATTTATCTTCAACTGAGTAACCAAGCAGGTTGTGACCCGACCCCAGAGAACCTTGGGAATAACTCTGTTATTCTTTCAAGAGAGGAAATTGAATCTCGAGATCCTAGCAAGTTGGCTTGTATTAAAACAATGCTCAACACCTTCTTCCGTAGGATTGTGTGAGTTTGTGATGCTTGAGGCTCATAGAGCCCCTTATGCAGTGCATCCCGGAGTTAAGAAGATGCATGCCGACTTGAGGCAACTATATCATTGGCCAGGCATGAGGTTGCAGATTGTAGAGAAGGTAGCTAGATGCTTAGAGTGTTAGAGGGTGAAGGTGGAACACCATCATCCAAGTGGTCTCCTTCAGCCTCATGAGGTACCAGTGTGGAAATGGGACACCATATCTATGGATTTCATAGTAGGCCTTCCTATGTCTTCTCATCATCATGATGCCATCATGGTGATAGTCGACAAGTTGAGTAAGGTGGCTCACTTTTCACCCGTACGTACTACCTTTACTGCACCAGCAGTGGCACAAGTGTTCTTGTAAGATATAGTCAGACTTCATGGTGTACCTCGTAAGATCATCTCAGATAGAGATTCTCTCTTCACTTCATCCTTTTGGAGAGAACTTCAGGCAGCTATGGGTACTAGACTCAACTTTAGTACGGCTTATCATCCTGAGATAGATGGTCAAATCAAGAGGGTCAATCAAGTACTGGAGGACATTCTTCACATGTATGTCATGGACCATCAGACCTGGTGGGAAGAATACCTACACCTAGTGGAGTTTTCCTATAACAACAGGCACCAAACTTCCTTGGGTATGCCTCCCTATCAGGCTCTTTATGGTAGACCATGCAGGACCCCACTCAGTTGGGATAGGATCAAGGATAGAGTTTCCATTGGTCCTGAGCTAGTCAGGGATATGGAGCATCAGGTGACTTTGATTAGGCAGTGACTTGAGGAAGATCAAGATAGGAAGAAGAAGTATGCATATGTGAAGATGATTGATCGAGCCTATCTAGTTAGAGAAAGAGTCTTCTTGAGAGTGTGACTGCATAAGAGTCCAACCCATTTTGGAAAGGGCTCTAGGCTAGCACCTCGTTTTGTTGGACCTTTTGAGATCGTTGAGAGGATAGGACCAATTGTATACCATTTAGCATTGCCACCTAGCCTGTCACACATCCATGATGTATTTCATGTTTCAGTTCTGAGGAAGTATATTTATGATGAGTCTCATGTGATAGATTGGGATGCCTTGCAGGTGGAGTCAGACGGGCAGCTGGCTTTGGAGCCAATTTGTATATTGGCTCGACGGACATTGGGTCTTCGAGGTAGAGAGCTGGACCAGGTTAGGGTCCAGTGGGATTTCTATGAAGAGGTTATAGCCTCTTGGGAGGACACAACATAGATGAGATCACAGTACCCTCACCTCTTTGATGAACTCCAGGAGGAAGTTCATGCCTAGAGGGGGTGGATGTGAGGCTTACCTTAGACTGTTATAGTTTTACTTTATTATTCTCATGCTTTTAGTAGTTTATGCTTTGACATACTTTGCCTATGAAAGACTTTTTATACATTTAAGGATCGGTGGAATCCTATGTTATATATTCAGCACCTAATTTTGTAATCAGGGTACTTTTGAGATGCTTTATGTTCTGATTTAGTTTCAGTTTACGATTAATGTCTTATATGGATTTTAATGTATGAATGTAATATGATGAATTTGGTTTAGGAAACCGATGTTAGGTTATTTCAGTTCAAATGCAAATGTGGTTTATATGTATGTATATCATTGATGTCATTTTATGTTTCATATCATATCGTTTTGGAGCTACTGATGTGTGCATTGAGTGTGCTGGAAAAGTTGACCATGGATCTATATTGGGGACCCAGTACTAGAACCTATGTAAATACCCATGCTTTCCAAGGTCCTATCTATATAAAGAGACATGGACCTCATTGTTATGTGATTATTTTGTAAACATGGTTTGCATGTGTGTCATTAAATTAGTAATTATGTATGTGAATAAGTGATGTCATTTGTTTTAAATTAATGTGCCAAGTTTGGCAATTGTTGTAATTTAATTGTTGACATGGCTAGTAAAGGGAACCAAGGTTAGTTAAGGGTTAACTAAGGTTATCTAGGAGTAGTACCCAAGCTTACCCCAGGGTTAGAAGTTTCTAGAAGTCTTCTTGACTTAGAAATCCGTAGGTTAACTTCAGGGTTAGTTTTAGAAGGTCTTTTGGGCTCCCAGGGGGTAACCGGGGTCAGTTTTAGTCACCCAACTTGGTACCCTATGGGTTAGGGGTCATTTTCTATCATTAATGAGCCTCTAAACTCATTTATTATTCCCTTTAAGTGTCATTTTCAGTCTTGAGCGAATTTGGAAGAGGAGTGTGACTTTGGTTAACCTCACTCTCTATTCTATCCAAGTTTCATTTGACTTCACCTTTGGAGAGTTAGGCAAGTGGATTTAGTTTGGGGTTGGTTAGAGTTACCTCACCCTTGGGTTAATCCTTGCTCTTGTTGGAGGTTTGCCTATTTAGGAAAGGATTTAGGATGAGTTGAGTGTTCACCCACTCTCTACCCATAGAGACAGAAATCAATTTGAAGGAGCCTTTTTGGAAGGATCTTAGGAAGGATAGCTCAACACCAATCCATTCATCATCCAAGCTTGGAATTAAAGTTGGATTTCTTTAAATTAATATTGTTTGTGTTTATGAGTGTTCTTGAGCTCAATGACTCCATTAATGGTGTCCTATGTGTTTTGAAACTTTATTTTCAGTTTTGAAATTTAAATGTTTGTTTCTCAATGTCCTTATTTTGTGATTGACTTTGAATGGGTCTTCAAGGCACACTCACCCTTGGGAGGGCAGAGTAACCTTGGAGGGTTAGATGGAAATGATTCTTGTTAGTGTAGAGTCTCTCATGTGTGGAGGGGAAAACATGGGTTAACATGATACCCATGATGCCAAGAAGGGCCTGAGGGTACCTAGGAGGCATAAGGAGGTTATTCAGGGCTGCATCTTGTGAGGATGGTCCTATTCAAGTCCATGTGAGGCTTGTGTGTTCTATGTTTATTCTTGGATTTCTCCTACAGAAAGGTCTACCACTACCCCTGTTTCCGGAAGGTCTCTTGGAGACCTATTCATTTGTTCATCCTTGTGTTGGGAAGCTTTCTAGAGCATGTTTTCTTTTCGGTTTGCTTGTCTGCATGTTGTGTTGTCTATTTGTATCCCGTTCCAGTATGGATCCCCAAGCTCAGGGGTGGCCTTGTAAAGGCCTAGGTTGGGAGGTTAGCCTCCATGGTCAACCTCATCGATACAGGACTTCAGCTGGACCTAGGATTTTGGAGGACATCTTCATTTTAAGTTCAAACTGAAAGAGGAGAACTTTTTTTTGTAACCTATGTTTTATGGATCTACCATTGTGCTTATAATAAGGAAACAAATATCCAAGGCATCGTTATCATGTTTAACGCTTTTTAGGTGGGAATCTATGTTGGTATCAGTTTTATATGAATAAATTTTATCAACGTGGAAATTTTCTTTATGTAAATATTATTTTATTTTCAAAAGGGAGTTTTGGAGAAACCATGTTGTCATAATACCTTTTTAGAATTTATCCATAATGTTAATCTTATGAAATCAAAGTAGTATACTTTTCTTCAATTGTTTTTTTTTATATATGCATGCTTAGATTTCAATGTGTGAATAAGATCATATCTCTAAATTAAGTAGGATCAATGATCTGCTTATTTTTCAAATCTAAGTTCCTTTTTGTAACTAATGCTATGAATGCGTTTAATTTTACCTCTCAAAAAAAAATAAAGTTTGAATTTAGGCTTTGATTTTTTTTGTTCTTGAGAGATTAAGGCAATTTATGATTTATACTTAGGCAAAATTCTGGAAATTTAAAATAAATAAAAAATGTGTTCAAATTCAAATTTTACATCCACCAAGGGTTAGAGGATGAATTATAGATTCTATTAAAGAAATAATTTTTTTTTTAAAAAGGGCCTATATGCCCACTATTTGCTATTATACAGTTGTTTTTACACCAGTAAATAATATTAATTGTTACTTCAAAAAAAAAGAGATTATAGCTACTTTACTATTTTTGGAAAGGGGATTTAATTGTTTAAATTTATAAATAAAATAAAAAAACATTGGTTAGGTTTGTTTTTGTTTTGTTAAAAAAAAAAATTATTTGTTATCGGGCGGGGAGGGTCGAAGCCCTACCCCAACCCGCGAATCCATGGTGGCCGCGCGGGCCCTACCCTCACCCCACTGTGGAACACAGTGGGGGTGTGGCATCGGCCGCGACTGGCCACCCACCGCTGTGCGTCCACAGTGGTGTAGAGGGTGCCGCTCTGCCGGCTCCCCACCCTCGCTCCACCATCCTCCTTCCTCCGCCGCCTACGACCACCATTTTCCCCGTTCCTCCTTCGCATCAATGAAAATTGTTTAAAAACCCTCGCCGGTTTTGTTTTTCGCCACTGCTTCCTCCCGTGCCCTGCGTTTAGCTTTGAAGTCTTAAGGATATTTTAGGTTTTGATCTTTTTCTTTTTTAATTGACTTATTCGTGGGTAAGATTATATTTAGTTTAGATATGTTTTTACTTAAATGGTTTGGATTTAAATTAGTTTTTTTTTTTATATACATAAGGTTTTATTATAAATGTTATTTTTTTTATCTTGATTAGATTTAATAAATATTTAAATAGTTTTAATGTTGATTGAATTAGATCTTTAATAGGTTAGACTTTATTTTACCTAAGAGACCTAATTTTTTTTAAATGATTAAATTAGACCTATAGTTTTGTACATGTTATTTTGTTAAAATATTATAGTTGATTTTTCAATAATGTTCCTATGCGGTTCTAATCGAATTTCGTCATGGAAATTTAATAATATTTAGAATGCTAGTTTATATTTAAAGGAGTTTAAATTAAAATATTTTAATTGAAGTTATAATGTTCTTAAGATAAAAATTTATTTCTTTAGATTAGATAGTTTAGTCCCTTTAATTTTACAGACTATTAAACTTTAGAATAGGGAATATTTTGTTTAATAATTTTATGTGGGTTATAAAATGCTAATTAACCAATTAAATTATTTCTGTTGAACTTAATTAGCGTTAGATGTTTTTATCGTCACCCTTTGACCAGATTTGTGCATGGTTGACTTTTGGTCAACTATGGTCAAACCTTGGCTGTTTGACTCAATTTTTAAACTTGGTGTTCCATACAGTCTCTGGACCCTAGGGTTTCAGTTTCATGCCTTTCAGAGACAGTTGACTTTTTGGTCAACATGAGTTGACTTTCTAGTCAACTACCTCAATTTGCGTGCCTAAGCCCTCTGTAAGACTTAGCAGGTCCTAGTAACTCCCTTTCATGTATTTCAGAGTATAGTTGACTTTTGGTCAACTCTTATTGACTTTTAGTCAACTATCTCGATTTGCATGTTGATCTAGGTTTCTTGTTAGGACCGCTAATAGGATTCTTCTAGAGCTATCCTATCCCGTTTGACTCATCCAGTTACTGTTTCTCCTTTGCACCATTTTGTGTGCACTTGCTTACCATAGAGGTAGCATAACCTACTCCTTTTAGTACATTTAAAAAAAATTTGATTTTGTGTTTTTGCCCAACTTTTGGGCATGACATAGTCTCTTTTATTCTTGATGACCGTGGCATTCCAAGATAATACTGATCACAAAATTAAATACCATCAAGCATCAACAATACTAATGCAAATAATAACACATTCCAAAAACACAATTATATCTTTATCCTTGGTGTAACATTTTCATCTTAAGTCATTTTAGTAATATAATATGGTCTTCCCACTTTATTAGTCTAAATATTCAGTAGGTATAATTGTTTCTCATATTGTGGCCTAAAAAATGGTTTTATTATTTTTAGATTAGGATAAGTATCATTGGGGGAATTTTCCTACCACATATATAAGGATTCCCAATATTATTTAATCATCAATGTTACTCATGTAGTTTTCCCTCTAATGAACATGTATATTTACCAACTTTGGGAAACTCAATTATTGATGAAATTGCATAATTTAAAATGGCAATACTATTGCAAGGTGTGCACCCTTGGTCTCGGTCAGTACACGCAATGGTTAGTGAGAAGGGTTTATTAACCTCTTGTGGATTCTATAAGTCTAGTGGTTGTATCGGGCATTAATAGTTTGAGCTTTTGGTGCAACGGCAACCACCCAATCTAACAATTGGTATCAAACCCTAGGTCATAGGTTTCAACCCCATGCATGTCCTGAGGGAAGGATTGTTGCAAGGTGTGAACCCTTGGTCTCAGTCAGTACACGCAGCAGTTGTTGATAAGGGTTTAATAGCCTCCTATAGATTCTATAAGTCTAATGGTTGTATCGGGCATCAAAAGTTTGAGCTTTTGGTGCAACGGCAACCACCCAATCTAAAAAATACACACATAATTTATATGCTAGGGAAAATTTATCACTAGCCCCAAATGAGAGAATTCACCCAACACATACAAATTGGAAGTATCTCAGTATTATAATATTAGGGGATCATGGTACTGTAATCAAGCTACATAGGAATTTTATTAGCAACTCTATTGGTCGTTCTTAAAGGTGGATGATACAGTAGCCACCATAGGTCTCTCCACCTTTGCACTCATTTTGATTGACATTAACATTTCTACACCCATCCTAGGGATGTGGTTCTCATGGTTGGGGATAGGCCGTGAACTCAAATGTTGGATTATGAGGATCTCCCCTTTCGATGTCATTGATGCTTCTCTACTAGTCACTAGGCAACAAATTATTCTCTCTCTTGTTTTAAAGGTGCTACCACTTGGTGGAAGGATGCTAATAGTGAACATATGATTATCTTGGAGGAATCTCCCTTTGATGACTCTTCATAGGCTGGTGATGACTCCCCTCAAGATGGTTCTCTTGTTGTTGATTTGGCCTCCTTAGACCATGTAGATCCTACTCCACCTCTTGCAGCTCGTGCAACCCCCTCTTGTCACATGGACCCTTCTCTGACTAATACTCATGTTCAAATCCAACCTTTAGCTAACGATGTGAAGCCTTTTCAAAAAAATTTCCCTTGTGCTGACAATATTACAATGAGGATTTCGCCACTTGTTCCCCATTTTGGTGAGATAGTATTGCTTGGGAAATTGTTCACCAGTGTAGGAAAGATCATTCTTCCTTGTCTCATTCTCCTCCCCATGTTTTGGGTGAGTTTTCTACCAACTCTTGATGTGGGTTACTAGTTTTTTTGATAGTGTGTTGTTAATGGTATATTCTCAACCTTGTTATAAATGGCCTTTTTGGTCTATCTTTGTAAGGCTAGCACCCTTTTTTTTTATTTTTAATATTAAACATGAATAGGAACTAAAACTTGCTCCAAATCTAAAATGTAGTTCTATTCCAATAATAAAGTTCATCACAACATCTTCATGACTAATCAAACAACTAGAAAATTACTCATTATAAGACCTCATGAATAAAAAAAAAAATTAAATAAAAAGAGGACATTTTAAGTCATATAAGGGAGGGAATGAGTACTAAAGAGTGTTCCAATAATTGTGATAGTACTTTTTGATAAAATGCTCAATATTTTTGGAAATATTGCACCAAAATTTGTGACATTAAAGATGATATTATTGATAATTACTACCCATAATTGAATAAAATTTATTCCTTAGATCTAAAAAGCAACAAGTCATGTAATGTCACATCAGCGCACCAATAAAACATGAATAAGTGTACAAGAATGGATCTCACTTTTTTTTCCTTTCTATACACCTTGTAAAAAAACATGTTGATGCGGCATCATATTTGATGATGTGGCCTTGAAAACTTAGTTATAGCCAAGGAAATTTTCAAGTAAGCTACTCTAAAATATTGGAAGTGATTTAAAATTTCCACATAGAATTTTGACAAGTGTGAAATTAGAGTGCTCAACTATTAGATCATCTCTCCTATATCACATAAACCTTTTATAAAGATAGACAAATTAAGCATTATAGCCAAAAAAAAATGCAAGAACTAATAGATTTGTAGCACAAAGGGTTAAAATAAATAGTCACCAAAGAGGTGTCACAATGGACGCAAAAATCCCTAGTTGTGATGATTACCCACCAACAATAGTTACTATTGCATAAGTGACAATGATGGTGGAACTACAAATGGAATGAAGGTGAGAAAGATGATTTAGAGTATGCTAAGCATATTTGGGTCCATGATTGTATTAAGGAAGAAGATGAGATTATTCTCACCATCCTAATTGAGTCTCGGTTGGAAAGGTAGGGGTATGGTAAAGATGAAAGGAATGAGGTTGTTGAAGCAACTCAAAATCTTGTGGGAGTGCTCACGCTCTGTGTATAAGAAGTAGAAAAAAGAAAAACTACTTCAATCTAGGTTATGGTTAAGTGACTTAGGTGTTTCTCTCAAGAGGGGTTTTCTTCCACCCTCTCCCAAGCACATTGATGTGGTGACTCATGCTCGGATCCCTTTGAATGTTGAGCATATGGTGCAATAAAGGGATTTGATAACTCTTTTGATGGTGTTATTTTGGATAGGCATGAGTTTCTTGTAGGTGGTGATAAGGGAATGAACTCTCATCCTTCCCATATTGTTGCTACTATTAGTTTTTGACATGAGGATTTCTTTTGTAGGGGTTTTATCTAGGAAATAATTTCTCCATCAAGATGGGGGCTTTGGACTATAGATTTTTTGCAAGTTTTTAGGCTTGATATTGGCTTGGAAAATTTCATACAATAACATTAGTCTCAAATATTTTGAGTTGTATTTATTATTTTTTCTTTAAGGAACAATACACATTTACACAGAACATCATATTTATGTGAAAATACAAAAAGGGAAATCTACAATGAGGATAGTTTCTTAGATATATTGTCCAAATCTAACCTCACAAAGTAGGAATATAATAAGGAAATTTACAATATGATGTAGATACCAACCTAGTAGAGATGCTAATCCCCAATTGTATTTGCAAGAACCAACCTACAAGATACATCAATCCCCTACACTAATATTTGAGCTCTGACTCAGTATGTGAGACACTACTCTCATCAAACATACGAGAGACATAAATTGAAAACCTTCAAATTGAATAAACAAATTTCTTTTTATCTAAACAACCTTAGACACTCCTCACATAGTGCATAATATCTTCTAATTGAATCGTACAATTATTAATATGTATCTCACATTGCATCGCTCAACTTCACATCAAAAATAACACATACCAGATAATTACACTACACATTGTTGGAATAATGGAATGGTATGTACTGAGAGGGGAGGGGTGAATCAGTACCCTTAAAAAAATTTATCAATTAACCCTTAGTACTCTATTCTTTCATTACCGACCATATTTCTTTTCTACCTTATGCATGTAATATAAAATCATAAACTTAATTGCATGTAAATATTCATAGAAACATTCATGAAAATTAGTTACACATAACACAAGAACTGGTAACATAGAAAACCCTTGTTAGAAGGTAAAAAATGTGGTGGTGATGAAACCCACAAAGCTTCACTATCTGCATAATGGAAGGTGTCGATTAAGGCTACAAGTGTGATCACTTCTGATGATCTTACCCTCGTAGCAGTAACATTTTAGACTGGTTAGGTCTACTCGATTAAGAGATTTAGAAACACTGTTAAGTGTGCACTCAGTTAAGAGATTTACAATAAGACTGTTAAGTCCACTTTCTTAAAGTATTTCTTCTATTTGCTACAATTTTTAGAGAGTAGTCAAAAATACTTGTTGACCTGATGGTATGCAATCTTGAATTTCTGAATACAGATACTTTAAGTTCACAATGTATATGTATCACCTATAGTTATTGATTAATACCTTTGTTCTGTTTGATAGCCTTGAATCTTATTCTTCATAACTAAATTCTATCTTTTATGTCCTTCTACGTGAAACTCTCTGTCTGATCCATAGATGTATGTTAAGGATACAATCATCATGTTCTGATTGATTACTACATCTATTTATACAATGTATTGACCTAACAAGGTTTCACGCTTTACAATAAAAAATCTATGATCAAAGGTTTACAACTCGACCTTGATCTCCTAGTTTGCATGTTTACAATCAGTTAGACTGATTAAAACAATTACATATGCTTTACTTGTCCCTCAAGAAATGGTTTTAAAGCTAAGCATAAAGCTAAATATAAAACTCAAGTGTTTTATCTGACGTGTAACTCAGATCCACATTTCTCAATGTTCTTTGTAGTCATTCTTCTCTCGGGTTGCTCTATGAAATGTGTCATCGGTTTACTCTTTGAACTGTCTATCGGTGAAAGTGCATATCGGTGTTCACTGATTTTGGTGTTCACTGCACTAACATTTTTGGTGACCATTGCACTTGTCTATTTTTGGTGTCCTCAGCACTTGACTATTTCGGTGTCCATTATTCTTGACTGAATTTTGTCACTCAGTGATCATGTTACCAACAGTCCAAAAACTATTTCCTTGTATACTAATGAAAAATATGATCCTTTAGGATTATCACACATCTACTAAGAAAAAACCTAGATCATTTATATATGTGAATTATAATGATAACTACATTCACATGCCAACTTGGAGAGAAATTAAAGCATCTACAAGTTGGCTACGAGAATAATCTTTAACCAAATTTGTAATAGGCTAGATACAAAAGTGCACATGTGTACTCTAGAAGAAACTATGCACTATATTTTACCCAATGTAGACGTTCTCCCAATTGGCATCCACATGCTATCTCTAGAGAGCATTCGTTAAAAATCTGTGGTGCACTTATTTGGAACATAAACCCAGTTAACTAGTGTTCACTCTATCACTTCTACTTGTCTATTTGCTAAAGCTTAGCTACTAAAAATTTTGAATTTAACATAACATGGGTAGACATACTCTCCTTCCAATTCACATATTATACCATTTAACTATGGCAAAATGTGAAATGGAACAAGTTTCTGTTAGTAATAACTGAGAGGGGGGGTGAATCAGTGGCCTCAACAATTTATCCAATTTAATCCACTAATCAATACTTCTTAGATTATTAAGTCCCAACAAGATGCATGCCTTTGAAATATTTGAAACAAATAACTGTCTATCGATTTACCTTGTCTATCCTATTTCTCCTTGATAACCGATAAGCAGTAAACTGTATTTATCGATACTCAGTAAATATGCAGAGTATACTAGTCAATCCATAAATGCATATGTAGAATGTAAAAGACTAAAGTAATTAACCATACATACATAACACAAGGATTTTAACGTGGAAACCCTATTAAGGGAAAAACCACTAGGACCGGTACCCCAAATTTTCACTCTTCTGAAGTGAGCCCTGCTAGAAGCCAACCCTGTTAAAGGTTACAAACACATTGTTAAGTGTGACCTTGTTAGAAAATTTTCAATACATAGGTTGTCACTAAGTATCTGGAAATTATGCTACCATCCTTGAAACAGTCTCATGACTGTCAATAGGCTTTATGCAAATCTTACTACCATCCTTGAATCAGCCTCCTTCTTAGACTATCAATAGGCTTTAGGTAAGACCGGTGCTACTATCATGAGTCAACCTTCTGGTAAT
>MU222749.1:163972-187353 GCA_018584345.1 Thuja plicata
TCTTGATTCTTGATTCTTGGCGTGAAAAATAATCCAGCCAATTTGATTTATGGCTTTAACTCCTGATTTATCTCGTAGTTATCTTCTTTCCAACTGTGTAAATCATCTTTAAATCACTTACTTAACTGTGGTTGAATAAAACAAATAAAACAACCAGTTAAGTCTATCCTTTAGCTCTACCAGCTAGATATTTTGTCATTTTCTGATCTCTCTGTTCTATCAGGCAAATCTGCAGTTCATTGTCGGTGACAACTGCCAGTTTCATCGGTGTCGCTTCAGTTAGCTTTGGGATCTCCATCCGTTGAGCATCATTAGATCTTACTCGTCGGGCAACACTGTGTTTAGATCGTCAGGCATCCTTTGATTCTGCTTTGTCGGGCAATATTGTCTTCTGCTTTTTGGGCATCACTGTGACTTTTATCTCTGTCTTTACCGATGGTGTGCACTCTGCCGATGTATTATGTCACTTGGTGAATACTTGACTTTTATGCATTGCTGAAAGAATAACCTATATTCCATTGGTTCTCTGAAGTCTTTGGCATTATTTATATGACCATACAAATGATATCAAGTTGACATCAATGACAATACAAACCATTAACTGATTTAATGTCTTGCATCATCTTCAACTTAATATAGTCAACCATTTAATCAATTACATGTCATCAGTTTCCGATGTAAACACATTATCTATGGAGTATACCTCAATAAAATACCATAGACACTTCTAGATCATCTTCAATAATAGGAATAGATGGAAGATTAAATTACAAGCATACTTCAATTGATCTTACCAACATAGCTTGTCATTATCTAGAACACAAATATTTAAACATAGACCTGACAAAAGTAAATTAATTGTGATAGTTGTGGTTATATAATTACATGTTGATATGATGCCACAATGATATCTTCTATTGTAATGTACCTTTTGCATTTAATTCTCATTGACAATTGAATCCTCTTTGACATCAATGATAACATGTGTTCAACAAAAGTATAAGTGGTAATTCAACTACATAGTTATACATCTAGAATTCTATTTATTACTACCATAGTGCATGCAATTATAAATGTGAGTATTTTTCTTAAAGCAATCTATCTCAAATTTAATACATGTACAAAGTGAATCGAAGAATCAACACCTAAAGCAATCCAAAATTTTGGTAAGTTCATCTAAGTTTGTATGCCAAAAGTATATAGATTTTTCTATCATACAAATATTCAATATATTCTAACTTTCATATTCATTTATAATGTTGTCTACATAACTTGTTATGTTTTCCAATGATTTCCTTGAATATAAGTCAGTAACTATTTAGCTATTAATTACTCTTGTATTTCCAATAACAATATCTATCCAACTCTTGTATTTATCTGTTCTCAATTCTATATTATTAATTTCAATTAATTAATAAATACACTCAATTGGAAATCTAAATGTTGGATAGACAATATGATTTTCCATTGAGTGATTACAAAATGATTTATTAAGGTGGTTGGACAAAAATGGTTTCAAATGAGGTTGTTGCATACTTCAACAATTTTCCCCAAGGCTACAACACTCATCATCAATCTTTAACATCGTCATGGAATTACCTCCTACACATGTTAATTAACTTTAGTCATTATAGGAAATCCATATTGCTTTAATGTGTTATCTTATTTAGCTATAAGTGGAACTAAGTGTGTAATTTATTTTAGGATAAGGCTTAATTTCCTTTCTTGTGAACGATACATAACAATATATGATTTTCCATCAATGTTCATACCAATCTCCTTCCACTTTTAAAATTAAAATATATATTTTTCTTATAATTTAAGAGTTCCTTTATAATGATTGCATGGTTTTATGAATTTGTTAATATTTCAATTTTTTTAAATACACGTAATTTAATATATTTTTTAATAGATATAATGTATAATTCAAAAAAAATGATTTAAAATAATGAAACAATTATAATATAAATTTTGAAAGTTCAGTAATGGACAGAAAGTTAATTTTAGCATCACTTATTCAATTTTAATAGGATGGGTGGGGAGGAAGACTGGAGTTATAGAGCCATAAAATTTATTAATAATATAAGAAATTTATCATATAATAATAGTTTAAAATAGAGAGATCAAAACCCATATAATAATTTAATATCATAGTTTCCATGTTCATTTATTATGTTGTCTACATATCTTATTATAGTTCCCAAGATAGATGTAACTAATAATTTAGGTATTAACCACTCTTGTATTTCCAAAAATGATATCTATCCAACTCTTGTATTAATCTTTTCTTAATGGTATATTCTTAATTTCAATTAAGTAATAAATACACTCAAATCAGAAACCTATATTTAGGATAGACAATATAATTTTTTATTGAGTGATTACAAAATGATTTATTGAGGTGGTTCGAAAAAAGTGGTTTCAAATGAAGTTGTTGCATACTAAAACAATTAACCCCAAGGCTAAAACAATCATCATAAATCTTTAGCATCTCCATGCAATTACTTCCTACACATGTTACTTAACTTTAGACATTATGATCAATCCATATTTCTTGTATGTGTTATCTTATTTAGCTATATGTGGAACTAGTTGTGTATTTTAATTTAGGATAAGGCTTAATGTCCTTTCTTATAAACAGTGCATAACAATATCCTTTCTTATGATCAATACATAACAATGTATAATTTTCCATCAATGTTCATACCAATCTCCTTCCATACCTCACAATGTTTTGTCAACTTTCAACAAGAAATATTAGTTTGTAAAGATTTCATTTCTTGAGAAGAATTATGCTTGCTTTCCCCTGATGTTCTGAAGATGCCCTTTGAGGATCTCATCTCAACTCAGGTTGTCACAAATAAGCCCTCCTCCATTGTTCCATGTGATAATAGTCCTTAGTGCTTCCAAGAATTTTTTTTCATCTCAGATGGACAAGATGGGTTGTGCAACCTCCTCAAATTTGTTTGTGTAGGGAACATTCATATGATATGTCATTTTCTAGCAAACTTCAAGTATTTTATTTTGAGTTGGGCATGTAAATTTTCTCCTAGAAATTTTTATGATTTGCCTCATGTTGATTTGGGGAATACAGTGGTTATCCTAGCCTCCCAGTGCAAATGGGCTCAACACAGCATTTCTGAGAAGCTGTCCTCATTTCAAATTAAGAAAAATGATAGGGATAAGGTGGCTCTTTCTCAGAGTGTGGAATTGGGGGAAAATAAAGTGGATAACCTCAATAAAAAATGATGAAGTTATTACTTCACATGACCACTCTAACTCAAAATTGTCATTCCAATTGAAGAAAAAGGATTTTCATGGATTATTTGAGCTAATTGCAAAGTTAAATATTCTAGTGGATGAAGCAATAATTTCCTCACACTCTCCTAGCTTAAAGTCTTCTACCTTATGCTCTCATCGACCCACCTTTGTTATTTTCTACTCTCCTTTAGAGTTTTCTTGGGATGTTTCTCCATAGAATGATATGTTTTTGTTAGAATAACTGAGAGGGGGGTGAATCAGTGTCCTAAAAAATATTCCAATAAATTAACCCAAAAACTTATTACCACAATTATAAACCTCTAGTTATCTTCAGTGCTACAAGATAAATGCCTTGATATAATCTCAATAAATAATTACTGCTCGGAGTTCACTGTTAAACCTTATTCTTACTGTTTACCAATTAGCAGTCTTTCATTTACTGAAATGCAGTAAATAACTTAGTGTATATCGATCAATCCAGATTAGTTATGTGTAATGCAAAACACTAAAGTAATGACTCATAAACACATTGACACATGGATTTTTAATGTGGAAACCCTGTTAAGGGAAAAACCACTTGGGACCGGTACCCCAAAATTTTTACTCTTTTGAAGTGATCTTAGTGAAGAGCCAACTTTGTTAAAGGTTACAAACACACTGCTAGGTGTGACCTTGTTAGAGGAGTTAAATAGAATAGTTTGTCACTTGATATCGGGCATCTCTATGATACCTTTTATGATGAAACCTAGTGTAGTTTGTCAAATGGTATCTGGCATCCCATGCTATCTTCATGACAAAACCTTTTGATACTCCTTAGGATATATCTCAATATAGAAAGGATTGTTATGTCCTTCTCGGTTAAGAGAATTTATGATTCAATGGTTAAACTGAAACAGTAAATGATCTATTCATACATACAACTTAGACTTGCAGATTTTCAGATCTATTGTAAGCTCATAATACCTTTTTATCAATGTATCTTTTCAATACCTTTGCTCCACTTCTTTATTCTTAGTGATGTTGTGCTTCTCTATTGCTTAGTGTCCGCAAAATTAGCTATGTTCTACATCTTGATTGATCAGGTCTACTTGAAGACTTCTTTCTTCATCAGTTTCTCTTCAGCATCTTCTTTCTCTATTCACCCCTAATTCACAATGAATTAGCATGTCTCTTTATATACCTGATTTCACCATTTCTCAGTTCTTTAATTTCTTATTCTTGGCATGATCCACAATTCTAGCCAATCTTTCTTTAAAACTTTACTTCAGTTTTATCCTATAGATTTCTCCTTGACAACTGGAATAAAATAGCTTTAAATATTTCTCTTATCTTTGGCTTTAACTTGTCTATGAAAACAATATTAACAACCAGTTAACTCTTTCTTTATCTCTTTCCAACTAAGTCTTTTGTCATTTCTGAACTTTAGTTCTTTTCGGTGTTTTAACTCTTTGTTAGCTTCGGTCAAGACTCTAGTTCTTCTCAAGCATCTCCATCGGGTTTGTCTATTTGTCAGGAATCACTGTGAATTTTTTCTCATCGGTAATGGTTGTGATTCTTCTCGTCGATAATGGTTGTGATTCTGCTCGTTGATAATGCTTGCTAGGGTTTCATGCTCGGGCATCACTATGACTTTCTTCTCAGATTTCTCTGTCTATCAGGGTGCACTGCCCATCGGTCATTTTAGTCACTTAGTGAATACTGATCTTTTTATGTATTACTGAAAGCATAACCTTAATCTTTCTAGTTCTCTGTAGTCTTTGACACTTTGAATATAACCAATCAGATTATATCAAGTTGATATCAATGATAATATAATACATTAACTGATTTAATGTCTTACATTAACTTTTTGTATCTTGGTGATCATCAACTTAACATCTTCAAACATTCAATCAGTTATAGTTCATCAATCTCTCCCTTTGGCATTAATGGAAACACAATATATTATTACTAATACAAGATGAAATATATCAGTTGTAGTTCATCAATCTCTCCCAAATCTTTTTGTTCTATAACCAATAAAATATCTGGCTTTTGGTAATCTCATATAGCTTAGATTTGTTTCTTGCAAAGTGCTTTCTTAAATCTTCAATCCCTTCATTGGATAGATGTAGAAACTTATGTCTCTTTTTGATTTTTTCTCTCCCTTTGACTGTTCCTCTCCTTAATCATCTCTTTTTCCTTTGACAACAATAAGTCATCTCTCCCTTTTGATAGTCTTTCCCTTACAGGTTACATCTCTCCCTTAGGATATCTTCTCTCCCTTTGATGGATATTTTATATGTATATATAATCTCTCTTCTTTGGATCTTCTTGGGATACTTTGTTCCTTTGAATTCTTAGGAACTTCTCTCCCTTTGAAAAAAATTCCAAAGTTATATCCTTTCACCTTTTTATAATATACTCCTTGAATTTCCCTATTCATCAGCAATACAATGACTTTGGTTTTTGGTGTAGATATGTACCTTACTCTGTACTGATGTATCTTTGTAGTCCATCTCTATGCTTGCATCAACATGAATGATCTTCTGATTATATGTAGGTTGATGCATCCTCCTATTCATCTTACTGACAAATAGACAAGGGTTAGACTCCTAGTTTCTTTCTTAGGTACTCAAATGTATCTTTAGTCAATGGCTTTGTGAATATATTAGCTAATTGTTCCTTTGATTGACCATATTCCAGTATCACCTCTTTCTCTTGCACTTATTCTCTTCAGTAATGATACTTGATAGCCATATGCTTTGTCTTAGCATGCATGACTGGATTCTTAGAAACGTTAATTGCACTGGTATTATCACAATAGATAGTCACTAGTTCAAGAATATTCATATTCATACCTTCCAGTAATTGTTTGATCCAGGCAATGTTAGAGAAGTTTGTTGCAGCAGCCACATATTCTTCTTCTACAGTAGATTGTGAGATGCATCCTTGCTTCTTACTGATCCATGTGACAAGTTTGTCACCCACGAAGAACGCTCCTCCAGTTGTGCCCTTTTGGTCATCTAACTTTCTAGCCCAATCAGCATCTGTATAGACTTGAAGCTTAAATTTGCCTTCTCTTTTATACCATAAGCCATAGTCCTTGGTGTTCTTGAGATATCTCATAATTCTCTTGATAGCAGTCATGTGTGATTCTTTGGGATTAGCAGGAAATATGGCAACTATTCCAACTGCATGTGTTATATCTGGTCTGGTATGAACAACATACATTAGTTTTCCAATCATTGATCTATACAAGGTCTGATTTACCTCATTTGATTTGTCTTCTTTTGTTAGCTTACATCTGGTTTCCATAGGTGTTCCAACTAGTTTGGAATCTTTCATCTTGAATATCTTCAACACTTCCTTGATGTATTTGGATTGTGTGATATATATGCCTACATCTTGTTGAAGAATCTGTAGACCAAGAAATAATTTGATCTCCCCAAACATCGACATCTCAAACTCTTTTCTCATTTCATTAGAAAAAGATTTACATAACATATCATTACCCCCAAATATGATATCATCAACAAATATTTCAGCAATCAGAATATTACCATCGGTATCTTCTTTTAAGTACAAATTGTTATTTTCACTTGTTCTTACAAATTCAATGCTTATGAGATAGGAGTGAAGTCTTTCATACATGCTCTAGGTGCTTATTTCAATCCATACAAGGCATTGTGTAGTCTACATACCATGTTCCTCCTATCTAGATCAACAAACCCTTCTGGTTGTTCAATGTATACCTTTTCTTCTAGTATTCCATTTAGGAATGTAGATTTAACATCCATCTGGTATACCTTGAATCCTTTGAATGTAGCATAAGAAAGTAAAATTCTTACTCCTATTCTAGCAATGGGTACAAATTTTTCTCCATAATCAATACCTTCTTCTTGTGCGTACCCCATGCATACTAATCTTTCTTTGTTTCTTGTGACTTCTCCATTCCCATTCAGCTTGTTTCTAAATATCCATTTGGTACCGATGACATTCTTATCATCTAGTCTTGGTACTAATGTCAATGTATTTTTCTTCTCAATCTGTTCTATTTCTTCATTCATATCACTGACCCATTCTTCATTCTCAAGTGGAGTATTAACAAATTTAGGCTCAAAATCACAAATTCAACATCTAGTGTTTAGTGAATTACTTCATGTTCTCATTCTAGCCTTCTTGTCTCCTATGATCTGGTTCTATGGATGATGTCTTCTAACATACTTGGAAAGTTTGGGTTCAGCTCTGTGTTGATCATTTTGATCATCATCTTGACCTTCATTCTGATCTACATCGCTTAGAACATCATTTTCCTGATTTTCAGTATTTGTAGCCTGATGCTCAGGTGCAATGTTTTGTTGCTCGGGAGAGATAGACTATTTCTCAGGTAGAGTGTCAGGTTCTTCAGTGTAAACAAACTTTTTGTAGTCTTCTAGTTCTTTTATACTTTCCTTGTAATTTTTCTCTCCATATCCATCTATTCTAATATTTGCACTTTCAATGATTTTGTTAGAGGACTTATTAAGACATTTATAAGCCTTGCTCTTGGTAGAATACCCCAGAAAGATACCTTCACCACTTTTGGAGTCAAGCTTTCCATTTCTATCATCTTCCAAAATATAACATTGAATACCAAAAATTCTGAAGTAACTTACATTGGGTGTGTATCCATACCAAAGCTCATAGGGTGTCTTCTTGGTGTCATTCTTCAATTGTACTATGTTTAATGTGTAGACAATAGTACTAACAACTACCCTCCAAAATTTTTGATTGATTCATTTCTCTATCATTAGCGTTCTTGCACAATCATTAATGGATATGTTTCTCCTTTCAGCAATCCCATTTTATTGTGGGTTTCTTGGTGCAGAAACCTATCTTTTAATTCCATGCTCATTGCAAAAATTAGTACATTCATCATAAAAAAATCCTCCTCCTCTATCTGATCTTAAGAATTTCAATTCCTTACCACTTTGTTTTTATACCGTAGCTTTATACCATTTAAACAGTTTGAATGCTTCTAATTTTTCTTTTAGAAACATAACTATCATCATTCTAGAATAATCATCAACAAAGAGATTGAAATATCTATCACTGTAGTAACTCTTTGTTCTCATGGGTCTACATACATCAGTATGGAATAATTCTAGAATAGCATTAGATGTATGGGCTTTACTCTTAAAACTAGACTTTCTCATCTTACCTTTTTGACAATTCTGATGACATGTAACTGGTTGAATGTTTGAAGATGTTAAGTTGATGATCATGCAAGGCATTAAATCAGTTAATGTATTATATTTTCATTGATGTCAACTTGATATAATCTGTATGGTCATGGAAATACTGCCAAAGGCTTCAAAGAACCGATGAATCAAGGCTATGCTATCAGTAATGCATATAAGTCAAGTATTCACAAAGTGACTGTATAGATCGATGGAGTGCACAGTGACGGTCAGAGTAAAAGAGCAAAGTCACAGTGTTACCTGATGAGAAAATGCATAGCATTACCGATGAGCAAAGTCACAGTGTTACCCAACAAGAAAATGCACAGCATTATCGATGAGAAAAGCACAGAGTAACCCGACGAAAAGAATTACAGTGTTGTCTGATGGAAAATACAAAGATGGAGATCCCGGTGACAACTGAAGTCACACTGATGGAATAGTCAGTTATCACCGATGACTAATTGAATTATTGACCGATAGAACAGAGAGTTCAGAAACAACAAAATGCTTAGCTGTCAAGAAGCTAAAGATAGACTTAACAGATACTTATCATTGTTTAAATCATCCTGATAAAGCCGGAGATAAGTAATTGATTTAAAGCTGATTTGTACAGTTGGCAAGAATATATCTTTGAGATAAAATTGGAGTTTTCTTTAAATCTAATAGGTGAGAATTGTGGATCACACCAAGAATAAAGAAAGCCAAGAAAAGGAAAATCATGTCTATAAAGAGACAAACTCAATTCATTACAAATTGTGTGGGGTGAAGAGAAAAGAGATAAGATGCTAAAGAAGTTCTGAAGAAGAAGAAAGTCTTCATTCACACCTGATCAAACAAGCCAAGGAAAAAACTAGATTCTACAGACACCGACGAATAGTGAGACAGCATCATAGAGCAGAACAATGTGGAGAAAAGGTATAGAATTGATTATATTGATCAGAGAGGTAATGCACTTACAACAGATCTGAAAAATTGCAATTAAGTTGTATGTATGAACAGATCATTAATTTTTTAGTTTAACCATTGAAGCATCAAGTCTCTTAACCAAGCAAGACTTAAAAGTCTTCTACAATTGAGATACATCCCAAGGAATATCAAAAAGTTTGATCATAGAAAGTAGCATTGGATATGCTCGATACCTATTGACAGGCCAAGTGAGTGTTTGATCAAGGATGGTAGCATTAGATGCTAGATACTAGGTGACAAAATATCTTTTAAATCCTCTAACAAGGTCACACCTAATAGTATGTTTGTAACCTTTAACAAGGTTGGCTCCTAACAGAGCTCACTTCAAAAGAGTGAAAAATTGGGGTACCAGTCCCAGTGGTTTTTCCCTTAACAGGGTTTCCACGTTAAAAATCCATGTGTTATGTGTTTATGTTTTATTGCTTACATTTCACATATGCAATTCTAGATTGATCAGCATACTCTTTATATTTACTGTGTTTTGGTAAATAGATGACTGCTTATCAGTAAACATACAGAAGAAGGGTTTTCAAAGAAATCTGACAAGTAGTAAATTGATATAAGTATTTCAAGGCATTCATCTTGTAGGATAGAAGATAACTAGAGGCATAATTTTTTGTTATAAGTTTTAAGGGTTGATTTAAGGATTAATTTTTGAGGCCACTGAATCACCCCCCCCCCCCCCCCCTCAGTTATTACTAACAATTGGTATCAGAGCTTGTGTGCTTAAAAGGAATGTCTCAAGACCTAAGCTAAAAATCACAAGATGAACAGACGAGATGTGCCTAAGTTGAACAAAGACAATTTTCCTTCATGACAGAGCAAGACTCCACTTATCAGGTATTGTAAATGATGTTACTCAATACTTAGACATTGAATATATGTTTCCCAAAGGAGCACCCATAGTTGATCAAATGATAGAGAAGTATAAGCACAATTGCATGATGATAGAGCTTGCTTCCTCACTCTCCAATGCTGAATTTGAAGATGTCAAAACCTGCAATACTACAAAGTAGATGTGGGAAAAATTGATACTTGTACATGGTGGTGACAAGAATGTTTTGAGAGCCAAGGCAGAAATCCTTAGAGGAAAGTTTGATGATCTCAAAATGAAAGAAGGTTAAAACATCACATAGTACAGCACAAGAATCAAAGAGGTAGTCAATGCTATCCAAGGAGTTGGAGGTGTACTAGAAGAAGATATAGTGGTAAGTAAAATTCTAAGAACCTTACTGCCTACTTATGCTATTAGAGTATCATCCATTCAAGAAATGAGAGCAGAAGAAAATAGCAATGTTACTCTAGACATTTTGATTGGGAGACTGATTTCATTTGAGATGAATAACTTTGATAATAGTGTCTTACTAAACATAGAGTCTACATTCAAAACTTCTATTTGAATAAGTAAATCGTGTCATAAACACACTATGAGAAAAGATAGTGATAGTGAAAGTGAAGAAGAAGATCTTGATGAAATTGAAGCACTTATGGCTAGAAGAATGTGAAGAGGCAAAGGTAAATACAAAGGTAAATTACCACTTGTTTTTTTTAATTGTAAAGAGATTGGACACTTTGCTGCAAGATGTCCTAACAGAAGAAAAGATTACAGAAGTAATGACATTTCATTTGAAAAGAAGTCTGACATAGGTGATTACAGAAGCTATCGACAATCAGAAAGAAGAGATACCTGAGACTACAAGGACAAAGGAAAGAAGGCCAACTACCTAGAAAAATGCAAAGATGATGATACTGACACCGAATATGAGGAAGACATTAAGATGGTGTTTGTGGCAGTAAAAGATAATTCAGATGATGATGAAGAAAGGTATGTAGAAACTACACTCGTATCTAAAATTAGTAAAAATGATGTCTCGATCATAGATAGTGTCTGCACTCACCATATGACCGGTGATAAGAAAAAGTTTGAGACTTTTGAATACTATAAAGGTGGTTCAGTAATAATGGGCAATGACACACCTTGTCCAGTTGAAGGTAGAGGAACCATAATGTTGAATAACTAGATAAAATGTGAAAATTCTTATTGGGTTAATGGATTGAATTATAATATATTAAGTGTTTCTCAATTGAATAATTCAGGTCACAAAGTAGCATTTGAAAATAACAAGGCAAAGATCTTCAATAAATCAAGAAATCTGATTGGTACCGGTGAGTAGACAAAAGGTAACTTATTTTATCTAAATGATACTGATACCACTTGCTTAATGGCTAGAAATGAAGACATATGGTTGTGGCACAAAATATTGCGTCATGTGAACTTTGACAACATGATAAATATTAGAAAAAAGAGAAATTTAAGAGGCTTACCGACAATGACCAAGCCCGACAATATCATGTGTAAGAATTGTCAAAAAGGTAAGATGACAAAGTCTAGTTTCAAAAGAAAAACCCATACATCTGATGCCATTCTAGAATTAGTCCATACTGACCTATGTAGACCAATGAGGACAAAGATTTATTATGGTGATAGATATTTTATTCTCTTTGTTGATGATTACTCTAGAATGATGATAGTCATGTTTCTAAAAGATAAATCAGAAGCATTTAAGATGTTTAAATGGTATAAGGCAATGGTTGAGAAACAAAGTGGTAAAGAATTGAAATGCTTAAGATTAGACAGAGGAGGGGAATTTATTTTAGATGAATTAACTAACTTTTGTAATGAGTATGTGCAATCAAAAGAACAATTGGTCACTATCTTCACCAAGCCACTGCCGAAGGATGCATTTGAATACTTGAGAAAGAGACTAGGAGTTAGACCCTTGTCTACTGGTCAGTAAGATGACTAGAAGCTGCATCGGCCTACATATTATCACAATATCATTCATGTATATGCAAGAAGAGTGATGGACTTCAAAGATACATCTATACACAGCAAGGTATTTATCTACTATGAGCACCAGAGTTATTACCGATGGATTGGAAAATTAAAGGAATATATTATGGATAGAAGGGATCTGTTTGGCATTACTATCAAGATTTTGTTTGGAAAAATGCTTGTTTGGCATTGCTATCAAAGGGAGAGAGATATCTCATTATCATACCGATAAAGGCAGAGATTATATCCATTATCATCTCAGGGTGAGATCATATCCATCAAAGTATCCAAAGGGAGAGATGTAACAAGAATGGGAGAGTACATACAAAGGGAAAAGAATTGCTGATAAGAGACATCACAAGAAAGGAGAACAGTCAAAGGGAGAGATTTTGACACAAGAGGAGAACACATCACATCAGAGAAAGAAAGATTCTACATCTATCCAGTAAAGAGATTGAAGACAGAGAGAAAGCTGCAAAAATCAAATCAAAACTATTTGAGCTTATCGAAAGCCAGACATTTGTAATAGTTACATAAGTAAAGCTTGATGAAATTGTATATTTCATATTATATTAGTAAATAGTATATTACGATAATGTAGTATGTTGCCATCAATTCCAAAGGGAGAGATTGATGACATGTAACTGATTGAATGTTTGAAGATGTTAAGTTGATGATCATGCAAGGAATTAAATTAGTTAATGTATTATATTGTCATTGTTGTCAACTTGATATAATCTATATGGTCATGGAAATACTGCCAAAGACTTCAAAGAACCGATGAATCAAGGCTATGCTATCAGTAATGCATATAAGTCAAGTATTCACAAAGTGACTGTATACACCGACGGAGTACACGTTGATGGTTAGAGTAAAAGAGAAAAGTCAAAGTGTTACCCGATGAGCAAATGCACAGTATTACTGATGAGAAAAGTCACAGTGTTAATCGACAAGAAAATGCACAGCATTAACGATGAGAAAAGCATAGAGTAACCTGATAGAAAGAATTACAGTGTTGCCCGATGGAAAAGACAAGGACGGAGATCCCGATGACAACTGAAGTCACACTGATGGAACAGTCAGTTATCATCGATGGCTAACTGAAGTGTTTACTAATAGAACAAAGAGTTTAGAAACAAAAAAATGCTTAGCTTTCAAGAAGCTAAAGATAGACTTAACAGATACTTATCATTTTTTTAATCATCTAGATAAAGTCGGAGATAAGTAATTGATTTAAAGCTGATTTGTCCAGTTGGCAAAAAGATCTCTTTGAGATAAAACTGGAGTTTGCTTTAAATCTAATTGGCAAGAATTGTGGATCATGCCAAGAATCAAGAAATCCAAGAAAAGGAAAATCATGTTTATAAAGAGACAAACCCAATTCATTATGAATTGTGTGGGGTGAAGAGAAAAGAGAGGAGATGCTAAAGAAGTTTTGAAGAAGAAGAAAGTTTTCATTCAAACCTAATAAAACAAGCTGAGGAAAGAGCTAGATTCTACAGACATTAACGAACAGTGAGACAACATCACAGAGTAGAACAGTGTGGAGAAAAGGTATAGAATTGATTATATTGATCAAAGAGGTAATGCACTTACAATAGATCTGAAAATCTACAATTAAGTTGTATGTATGAACAGATCATTAATCTTTCAGTTTAACCATAGAAGCATCAAGTCTCTTAACTGAGCAGGACTTAAAAGTCTTCTACAATTGAGATACATCCCAAGGAGTATCAAAAATTTTGATGATAGAAAGTAGCATTGGATATGCCCGATACCTATTGATAGGCCAAGTGAGTGTTTGATCAAGGATGGTAGCATTAGATTCCAGATACTAGGTGACAAACTATCTTTTAAATCCTCTAACAAGGTCACACCTAATAGTGTGTTTGTAATCTTTAACAGGGTTGGCTCCTAAAAGAGCAAACTTCAGAAGAGTGAAAATTTGGGGTACCGGTACTAGTGGTTTTTCCCTTAAAAGGGTTTCTATATTAAAAATCCATGTGTTATGTGTTTATGTTTTATTGCTTTACTTTTTTACATTTTACATATGCAATTCTAGATTGATCGGTATACTCTGCATATTTACTGTGTTTCGGTAAATAGATGACTTCTTATCGGTAAACATACAAAAGAAGGGTTTACAAAGAAATCCAACAAGTAGTAAATTAATAGAAGTATTTCAAGGCATTCATCTTGTAGGAAATAAGATAACTAGAGGCATAATTTGTGATTATAAGTTTTAAGGGTTGATTTAAGGATTAATTTTTTAGGCCACTGATTCACCCCCNTCCCCCCCCCCCCCCCCCCCCTCAGTTATTACTAAAAAAATATTACACATGATATCCTTGGGCTTTGACATGCTCGGTAATCCTCTTACTTTCCTTTTATTTCTTATCTTTATCATGTTGTCAAAATTCATATGACATAATCTCTTATGCCACAACCATATGTTTTTGTTTCTAGTCATCAAACAAGTGGTGTTAATATCATCAAGATATAATAGGTTACCTTTTGTCTGTTCACCAGTTCTAATCAACCTTCCTTATTCATTAAATATCTTTGCCTTCTTATTCTCAAATGCTACTCGGTGATCTATGTTATTCAGCTATGAAACACTTAATAGATTATAATTAAGTCCTTTTACCCAATAAGCATTTTCACATTTGATCAGGTTATTCAGCATTATAGTTCCTTTACCTTCAACTGGACAAGGTGTGTCATTACCCATTCTTATTGATCCACCATTATAGTACTCAAAAGTTTCAAACTTCTATTTATCACCGGTCATGTGGCGAGTGTAGCCACTATATATAATCTAGACATCATTCTTCCTAACCTTAGATATGAGTGCAGTCTCTACATACCTTTCTTCTTTGTCTGAATCATCCTTCATAGCCAGAAATACCATCTCAACGTCTTCATCAGATTCGGTGCCAGTATCTCCATCTCTGTTCTTGGCTAGGTAACAAGATTTCTTCCCTTTGTCCTTGTAGTCTCAGGTATCTCTTCTGTCAGATTGTCGGTTTCTTTGATAATCTCTGTTGTCACTTCTATCAAACTTATTTTCAAATGATCCATCATTACTTCTGTTATCTTTTCTTATGTTAGGACATCTAGCAGCAAAATGTCCAATCTCTTTACAATTAAAACATACAAGTGGTAATTTACCTTTGTATCTACCTATGCCTCTCTGCAATCTTCTAGCCATTAGTGCTTCAATCTCATCAAGATCTTGGTCATCACTATCAATTTCACTATCATTTCTAATAGTGTGTTTATGACTTGATTTACATATTTTCAAAGAAGATTTGAATGTAGACTCAATAGATGGTAAGACATTGTTATCAATGTTATTCATCTCAAATGAAATCAGTCTACCAACCAAACTATCTAGAGTGACATTATTGTTTTCTAGTGCTCTCATTTCTTGTATAGTAGATACTCTAATAGCATATATAGGTAGTAAGGTTCTTAGGATTTTACTTACCACTGTCTCTTCTTCAAGTATGCCTCCAACTCCTCGGATAGCATTGACTACCTCTTTTATTTTGTAGCTATACTGAGTGATATTTTCTCCTTCTCTCATTATTAGGTCATCAAATTTACCTCTTAGGCTCTCTGCCTTAGCTCTAAATACATTGGCATCTCCTCCATGTACCAAATTCAATTTGTCCCACATTTTATTTGCAGAGGTGTATGTTTTGACATCTTAAAATTCAGCATCGGAGAGTGAGGAAGAAAGTTCTATCATCATGCAATTATGCTCATGATTTTCTCTTAATTGCTCAAGTGTGTGAGGTCTTGTAGGAAACACAAATTTAGTATCCAAGTATTGAACAACATCATTTCCAATACCTGATAGGTGGAGTCTTATTTTGCTTCACCGTGATGCAAAGTTGTCCTTGTTCAACTTGGGCACATCTCATTTTCTCATCTTGTGATCTTTTGCTTGAGTTGTTAAACTCCCTTTCTAAGCACACAGGCTCTCATACCAATTGTTAGAATAACTAAGAGGGGAGTGAATTAGTGTCCTCAAAAATATTCCAATAAATTAACCCAAAAATTTATTACCACAATTATAAGCCTGTAGTTATCTTCAGTCCTACAAGATGAATGCCTTGATATAATCTCAACAAATAACTACTTCTTGAAGTTCACTATTAAACCTTATTCTTAGTGTTTACCAATTAGCAGTCTTTGATTTACCAAAATGCAGTAAATAACTTAGTGTATACCGATCAATCCAGATTAGTTATGTGTAATGCAAAACACTAAAGTAATGACTCATAAACACATTGACACATGGATTTTTAACGTGGAAACATTGTTAATGGAAAAACCACTTGGGAATGGTAACCCAAAATTTTCACTCTTCTGAAGTGAGCTCGGTGAAGAGCCAACCCTATTAAAGGTTACAAACACACTGTTAGGTGTGACCTTGTTAGAGGATTTAAATAGAATAGTTTGTCACTTGATGTCAGGCATCTCTATGCTACCTTTTATGACGAAACCCATTGTAGTTTGTCAAATGGTATCTATCATCTCATGTTATCTTCATGACCATACCTTTTGATACTCCTTAGGATGTATCTCAATATAGAAAGGATTGTTAAGTCCTGATCAGTTAAGAGACTTTCTGATTCAATGGTTAAACTGAAACAGTAAATGATCTATTCATACATACAACTTAGACTTGTAGATTTAGATCTATTGTAAGCTCATAATATCTTTCTGATCAATGTATCTTTTCAATACCTTTGCTCCACTTCTTTCTGCTCGGTGATGTTGTGCTTCTCTATTTCTCAGTGTCCAGAGAATTAGCTCTATTCTCCAGCTTGATTAATCGGGTCTGATTGAAGACTTCTTTCTTCATTAGTTTCTCTTCAGCATTTTATTTCTCTATTCACCCCTAATTCGCAATGAATTAGCTTGTCTCTTTATAGACATGATTTCACCATTTCTCAGTTCTTGACTTTCTTGTTCTTGGAGTGATCTGCAATTCTAGCCAATCTTGCTTTAAAACTTTATTTCAATTTTATCCCATAGATTTCTCCTTGACAACTGCAATAAAACAACTTTAAATATTTCTCTTATCTCTGGCTTTAACTCGTCAATGAAAACAATATCAAAAACTAGTTAACTCTTTCTTTAGTTCTTTCCAGCTAATTCTTTTGTCATTTCTAAACTTTAGTTCTTTTTGGTGTTTTAACTCTTTGTTAGCTTTGGTCAACACTCTAGTTCTCCTCGGGCATCTCCATTAGGGTTGTCTGTCCATCGGGAATCACTATGAAGTTATGCTCGTCGGTAATGCTTTTGATTCTTCTCATCGGTAATGCTTTTTAGGGTTTCATGCTTGGGCATCACTACAACTTTCTTCTTAGGTTTCTTTGTCCATCGAGGTGCGTTGCCCGTTGGTGCTTGTAGTCACTTAGTGAATACTGATCTTTTATGCATTACTAAAAGCATAACCTTAAAGCATAACCTTAATCTTTCTATTTCTCTGAAGTCTTTGAAACTTTGAATATAACCAATCACATTATATCAAGTTTACATCAATGACAATGCAATACATTAACTGATTTAATGTCTTGCATTAACTTTCTGTAGCTTGGTGATCATCAACTTAACATCTTCAAACATTCAATCAGTTATAGTTAATCAGTTTCATGTCTAGGCTGAAGAATATTCTCTCCTTATTTAGGGAGCTAGTAATCAGTCCATTTCTTGTTCCATTCCATAGACCCATATGGGATGCAAATCTTCGAGTCCTTCAAATATCAGAGATAAATCTGATAGACCATCTAGAAATAAAATTATCAAAAGTGATATCAAATCTAGTATTTAGACTACACTAGAAAAAATCAGCCTATGGAAAGCAAGGTGCTCCCCACAAAATTTATGAGGATCATCACATGGAATATTAGGGGCATAAACACCCCTAACAAAGCCAGCATAATCAAATCACAAATTGAGGTGAGTGGAGAAAATATTATTCCCCTACAAGAAACAAAGTTTGTTGATCTAGAACCCCTTCAACCATTTGCCAAGTGGAAGACTTGGAGTTACTATTATTCACCTTATATTGGAGCTTCAAGTGGGATGGAAATATTGTGGAAAGACAAATACATCAAGGTGAATAATGTGTCATCCAAGGAAAACTGGTAGCAAATTGAAGTTGAACACTTTAATATCTTTTTCCATTTTTTTAACATGTATTGGCCTAACTCCACCATCGGTGAAAAATTATTTGGGACTCTTTATCATCAGCATGTGCATCTTATTCATATGTCAGAATCAATTTAGGGGAGACTTTAATTCCATTATGGCCCTACAAGGTAAACAGGGTGGATTAATCCCACCTATAACAATGTTGTTAAATTTCAGCAAGTTTATCTCAAATAATGGCTTGGTGGATTGTATTCCAGCTAATGGTCAGTTTACTTGGACCAATGAAAAAGCTCATTCCATGCACATTTCTAAAAGGATTGATATTTTTTTCTCAATCTTGAATGGATTGTAAAATATGGTCATTGCATGTCTCAAAAACTCACATTCTTGAGATCAGGCCATTTTCCCTTTCAACTTACTCTTGCTTCAGCTACTCTTAGGAAGAATCCTAGAGTGTTATTCAAGTTTTTAAAAATGTGGTTTAGGGACCCCTCTTTTCTCCCTCTTTTAAAGACATGGTGGCATGGTATTCCTTTCATCTTGGGTTCTAGGATGATGTTTTAGCTGAGTAGGGAAAAAAATTCATCAAAGTGCGAATTAAAGAATGAAATAGAAAAGACTTTAATAATATCTTTAATTATAAGGTTGATATTGAAAATGAATTGAATTAGATTAATGAGGAAATTATCAACTTGTGAATTAACCCATTCTCATATCATGAGAATAAAATACTCCAGCATGAGTTTGAAGAGGTTTTAGCAAGAGAATTAACTTATTGGAGACAAAAATCCAGGGAACTATGGCTAAAAGATGGTAATAGAAACACTTCTTTCTTCCATGCCTCAACAAAATCCATATCTTCTCAAAAATTGATATGAAAAATCTCATACCCCTTTGGAATCATATTATCATATCCTAGTGATATCTAGGATGAGGTTATTTGTTTCTTTTCCTCGACATTGTTCTCTGCGGACTAGCATGATGAATTTTCAGAGGCCAAAACTAGGGTGAACATGCTTATGAATATCCCCAACTCGAATTAGATCAGGATATTTTTTCCCTCTCAAAAAATTTATCTCTTGAAAAATTCAGATTATTAGTCTTCTCTATGGGTCCGGATAGGCTCCTATCCCTAATGGTCTTACACTTCTTTTTTTCAAAAAGTATTGGGATTTTATTAGTTCTGAGGTTTGGGAAACATCGAAAGAATCTAGGAAAAGTGGTGGTACGCTCAAGAATTTCAAATATAATATGATTTCTCTCATTCCTAAGATAAATGACTTGGTTTCATTTTCTTATTTAAAATCTATTTCACTGTGTAATACAATCTACAAAAAAATTTCAAAAGCTATAGCTAGAAGATTATTTGTCGTGATCCCCAAAATTATCACGGAGGAACAAAGGGGTTTTGTTCAGGCAAGGAGATTTTTGAGGGGGTGTTAGTGGCACATGAAACTCTCCATACCATCAAAAAACATTAACTTCAAGGTATGACTATCGAGATGGATATGCTTAAGGTATATGATAGAGTAAATTGGAAATTCTTGCACCAAGTTCTCTTGAGTTTTGGCTTTTCATCAAAATGGTGTAAATGGATAATGGTTATCATAATGGGGCCAAATTATCTATTATTATCAATTAATCACTTTAGTAGAGGTTCTTAGTGCACCATATAGCAATTCACAATCAAAACTTATGGAGAGGTATCAATTTTGCTTGTTCAAGTATTAGTGTAACACATATTCACTTTGCAAATGATACCATTTTTTTGGGGAAAGCCTCCATGAGGGAATCCCAAGCCATAAAAAAAATATTGGATAGGTACTATCTTATTTCAGGTCAAAAAAGCAATGCTCGTGAATCTAAAATTTTATTTTAGAGTTGTCCCCCTCTGATTTCAGCATTTTTTTTTTGGGCTCCAAGCAAGAACATCCCCCAAGAATATATCTCGAAATTCCTATATTTTCATGTAGAAACAAAATCTCTTTTTTGGGGGCCATTATGAAATCCATTCAAAACAGAATTGCAACTTGTAAAAACTCTCGATTATCTCTTGCAGGTAGAATTCTAATGATCAAATTAGTGTTGGAAAGCATTCCTAAATATGTAATGTCAGTTCTCCCTATGCCTAAATGGATTTTATCCTCTATAGAATCAAATTTAAAAAAGATTCTTGTGGAAAGGGAATAAAGATTTGAAAGATAAAAAAATTATCATAGCTTGGGACAAAGTTTGCACTCCCAAGAATCTTGAGGGCTCAGGGATTCATAATTTGGAAAGTATAAATATTTCTCTTAGTGCTAAACTAATCTAAAAAATGTACTCCAATCATAACTCTAATTGGGAAGCCATTCAAAAAAATAGATATCTAGATGCAGAAAACCAAGTAAGAATTTTTATTGTTCGTCATCCTCCTTTTGGATCATATATGTGGAATTTTATAATTAGATGTAGAGAGGTGTTTCTCCCCCATCTCACCTAGATTATTTATGTTGGTAAAAAAATAGATTTATGGGAGGACTCTTGGAATAGTTTTGATTAAGTAAAAATAGGTTTTGAGAGGACCCAAAACCTTTTACAAATAAACTAAGAAAGATTGAGTGTTAAGAGACCAAAGAAACTACTGTGAAACAACACCTAACACACCAAAGGGAACTAACAATCATTCCCACAAGAATGAAACTAAGACCAGACCATCATTCCACAATAAGGGGCAATTAAGAAAATCATTCAATCCCACCCTTATGTGATTGTAAACTCATATCAAAAGAAGGCTTGGGAGACTTTAATTTCTTTCCTTTAACTATTGTCCATCCTTCCTGCACCTTCTTAGTTGCATTCTACCAAGCCAAAGAACTAGCAAAAGATCCTACAAATTGAGAAGGTTGGCCACATGAGTATCAACTAGGACAGGGACAGTATCACCACAATTCCCCAAATCCCCATAGAGAATCCTGGGCAACATAAACCATAGCACCAGTAGGAAGGATAGTTGATCCAGAGATAGCATCAGTAGTCCAGATAGGGACAAAAGTCGTAGCACCCAAAAGGATAGCTTCAATTATTTGAACCAAAATAGCATATGAGACATCATCAATAGAATTAGCAGTCTTGAGAGGGGAAACCAGCCATGCCCCCATCCTTAGGAACTTTTCTAATTGTATAGTGGTGGTCAAAAAAACCCACCCACCAAGAAGGCAATTTCTTAAATTTTACCCTATTAGACAGACACCAGACAGAAATATGACCATAAACATAATAGATTCCCTCTCCTAGGCCAAGGAAATCTTGAAATCCTTATGGGGTTCAAAAGTAAAATATTACTTTTTTATCACAAACTCTAATGGGATGTTAAATGTTGCCTAAAAAGATCTCTTGGCCACTCCCATTCCTGATGAGAAAAAAAATAGTCTCATAAATATTATTTAATAGAGGATCATCTACTTCAAAGATACCCAAGAGTGGCTTATTTGGTCCCCCTCAAAATTGGGTAGCTATATAGTCAAAAAGGTTATCAGATCATTTCCAAAACAAATCCCATTCCAATATTGTTGGGATTAATGGGAAGTATGTACTGAGAGGGGAGGGGTGAATCAGTACCTCTAAAACTTTTGTATCCTTTTTGTCAATTAACCTTTATAATCAATTGTATATCCATTCAATCTAATTTAAACTATCTTGATATGAGTTATATCAAATCATAACATTATCATACATGTGAGCATTCATAGAAACATTCATGAAAGTAAATTGACACATAACACAAGATATGATATCACAGAAAACTTCTGTGAGGAAGTAAAAACTATGGTGGGGATGGCACCCACAAAATCTTCACTATCTATAGATTGGAAGGGGCTGGTTAAGGCTTACAATTTGATCACTTCTAATGATCTACCCTATTAGGAGTATCGGTGGAGACCTATTGAATTCTACTCTATTAAGATCTTTAACAACATTATTGAGTGTGCACTCAGTTAAGAGATTTGTTGTTGGACTATTAAATCCACCTTCCTTGAAAGGATTTTTACACTTTGTTCCACTTGTTAGAATGATAGAAAATTACAAATTGACCTGGTAAATGCAATCTCCTATTGCTGATATAGATCTAATTTAGTTTACATAAAAATATTATCACCTTAACTGTGATTGAATAATACCTCTGATTGTTGGTTTCCTCTGTTCTTGGTTCTGCTAACCAAATCCTCCTTTTTGTTGTTCTTGTTATTGAAACTCTCAATATGATCCATAGATGTGCTCTTCCTATTCTCATCTCTCTTCACATCATCTATTCATCCATTCACACACGCTCTAATGAATGATTGCATCATCTATTTATAGATGGATTGACTTCATCGAGTTTTGATAAAAAAAATGTTAACCCTAAGATCAGGTTTACAACTTATACCTAGATCTCCTAGTCTGTGTTTTAAATTAGTTAGACTAATTAAATCACTTACATTCATGTATCTTGTCCCTAAAGAAATGGATTTAAAATAATTATATATCCTATAAATAGAATACACTTTTCTTTATCTGAGATGGAAGTCAGATCCACTTTTTGCGGGCTGCAACTGACTTTCGGTTCTGTCTATCGGTCATGCTTGACTGTCCTTCAATTTTTTTCTATCAGTTGCATTGTATCTGTCTTGTCAGTCTGTACTATAACTTTCATTTCGGGTTCCTCTTTATCTTTCTGTCTTTACATTTTTGGTTTATACACTGAGTTGTGTTGTCGGTCTTTTCTGTACTTAGTCATCTTTGGTGATTTCTTATTCTGATCTTTGGTTTTCTCTTTGCTTTCTTTCGGTGTAGGCTTACCAAAAGTGTTGTTTGCATACTAATGGAAAATTAATGTCATCAATCTCCCCCTTTGACATTAGTATCAAAAACTAATATGTGCAAAATACTAACAAAATGTTAAGTATATACAACATATATAA
>MU222749.1:187454-228486 GCA_018584345.1 Thuja plicata
GTACATAACATTTTCCCTTTTTATTTTGTACTCATATCATTTCCCCCTTTATTTGATATTATTGGCAAAGGTCTTTACCTTAGAGCTTATCAAAAATATGGGAATGTGAAGACTTCATGTCTTCCATCATTTTTTCCCATTGCTCTTTGAGGTTCTTTAGAGCCATGTGCTCGAGTGTAATCTTGGAGTACAAATCATAGATGTTGTCTGCTACAGACATCTCAGGAGTTTCAATCAGTTGCCTTGCAGAACTGATGTGTTGTTGGAGCAATGTAAGATTTGGTAGAAGTTGAGCTTGAAGCTCTGTTACTTCTTCCTTGAAATGTGTTTCTGCCTCCCATAGCTCTTTCCTTAACCTTTTTATTTCAATTATTTTCTCATAATGCATTTTGACTGCATTGTCTCCATCGGTGGTTAATCTTTGTGCACTATTTGCTAGATCAGTATCCAGCTTTGCAATGTTGTCACTATTTTCCTTAGTGAACTTTTCTATTGTGCTCATCTTTTGAAATAAGGTTATAGCTTCATATATGATTGGGTCTAATTCAGTGATGAATTCTGATAGATTTACCTTATTTACTACCACTTCTTGGCTGATGTTCTCTATGAGCTTCTGTTGGTACTTCATCTCGGCTCTCTCCTCAATTGTCTTCTCAACATCAATGTTCTGAGTTGTGATTGCATCAATGAGGGTAGATAATTGATCAATTATTGGCTTGCTTTGATCAATGTCAACATCAGGCACTATTTGATGTAGTATGTCCTATGTTGTCTCCAGTACCATGGATTCCATGTGTTGTTTCTTCAGCTTTTCCTACAATGCCTTTCTTTGGCATATCTCTTCATATTCCTGTAATGATTCAAATTCAAGTGTAGAGGGGTCAAACTTTGGTATTTCAATGATTTCATCCAATGTAACCTCTAAATTTCTCTTCTTTGTCTTCTTCTTTTGTGACTCAGTAGAATGTAACACCATTGCCAATTTCTCGGCCTTTTCTTTTGTGCTTGATGAAGTGACCTATTGTGCTTCTTTCTACTTCTTGGCATTGATTTCAGCTTGCTAGGTATCTGCAGATGTCTCCATATTCACCTTTACATCATCAGTAGAACTCTTGTCTATTTTCTCAGGAGTACCATCTTTTGGTTTGTCTCCTTCATTGGTTTCCTTTGCTTCATCATTTTTGGTTTCTTCATTCTTTTCTTGAGTCTCTGCATCTTTTTCCGTATCTCCTCCAGTAACCTCATTAGTGTCGGTTACATCTTGAGTATCTCTAATGTCTTGCTAACCATCAGTGTTATCCTTGTTGGATTCTTCTCCTGCATCTGTTGGAGTATCCTTCTTAGGTGATTTTCTTGTTTCTTGCATGATATTGATAGTTTGTATCAATATTGGCAGTTTGCCTGGAATTTTCACCTGTGCAGTATCAACTGTTGTATCCTGCTCATCGATTTTTTCCTTTTTGATAGTGACATCTTCATCTTTATTCAGTTGCTCTGTTGGGTCATCAGTAATGTGAATGACATTGGTATCCACAATGTTGTCATTTTTTTTGTCTTCCTATGTTTCATCTACAATCTTGTTGCATGTTGTATCATCTTCTTCTTTTTCCAACTCAATAGGTGTGTCATCTTGAGTTGCCTTTTCAACATCTTGTTGTTGAAGGTCTTTGTCGTTTCTTACCTCCTCAATATTTATATTCATAATCTTGCACCATTTCTTGTTGTTGTCCTATTCAAGTTCAATTAACCTGCCTTTAAGAAATTTATATGCCCTTAGCTTTAGTGAGAACTCCTTTGTGTACTTCTCCCTCATCTCATCTATCTCTTCCTTCTTAGATTCAGGTGGCATTAGAGAAACAAGTACTCTCTCTCTTATTTCTTTCTTATTCTTCAAAGCAAATGTCCATCTGGAGTAAATTTTTTCCAATAGTTCTCTTGGAACACATTTACCTTCAAATTGCATTGGTACATATTTTAAGTTGTACATTTTAGCTATGATGACATCCTCAATCTTATTTTGATATTCTTGATTTATTTTTAGCCATTTTCTAATGTTTGGATCTGTAATAGATCCAAAATTTGAAATATATACACAAATGTCTTCAATAGTTGCAGTTTCTTTTACCTTGACATTCTCAGCCTCTATAGCTTCATCTTTCTCGGCATCTTCTATGTCCTCTCGAGTCCTAATGAATTTTCTTCCTTTCTTGTTTTTCCCTCTCTTCGATGCGGGAGCTTTCCTCTTGTAAGTCCTGACCTTTCCTTTCTTTTGAGGTGAAGGAGTAGAATCTTTTGATGTTTGGATTCTAGTCCTAGAAGTAGCCGGTGTTCTTGGTTTCTTAGATGGTGGAGGAGGTGGTGAATCTGACTCTATTTCTTTAGAGTCATCCTTTCCTTCATCTTTACCAATAGATAACTATTATTTGATTTCCTCCTCTTGTTCATCTTATTCATCTTGCTCAACTTCCTCCTCAATTGTTGATAGAATCTTCTTGAGATTATTCACCACCTTTTCCTTCTTCCTGACTATTTTCTTAACAACTAGGCCTGATTTAATTCTTGTCGTGGCCTCTTCATATGTGCCAAACCTGGGTTGTTTCTTATCTAGTGGTTCATTGATTAAGGCATCAATTGCCTTAGTTGCAAGATCAATATTGATCTCATACTCTAATGGTAGTAACCATATTTTCCTTGGTACAACTAGTTTAATGTATGTATTTTCAATGTCAACCATGAAGCATATCTCATCCTTATATTGTTCAATGAGTTTCTCGTGGATTCTTACCCTCTTTTGCATTAGGTCTTTGAATACATTGAAGTATTCATTCATGGCTATTTCAAAGTTATCACCCAATGTAGCTATATGCTCATTGATTTGCATGGTGACTGGTTTGGTGTTGTCTCATTTAACATCTCCAACTAACAGGAATGTTTCTTGAAAATAAAAGAAGATACACATTATTAGTGAGCCAAACTTACAGGTGTTTGACTTTGCATTCCTAATTGTCTTTAAGTTGTCCTTCAACTGATTCAGGAGTAGCTCAGATAAGTCCAATTGTGTACCCTTCTTCAAAATCTTATATTTTTTGTCTACTGCACCTGATGCTATGTTGTTCAATCTGCTAGCTTGGAAGAATTTATATCCCAGAACACATGCACCGAACTTGATCTCATCATCGATTATTGTGGTTACTTTCAATCCTCAGCCATCCCATTTGGCTCATGTCATCTTTTTTGTTTTGGCCTTCGGTGGATGCTTGAGTGCCTTTACTTTATCAATTATGGGGTAACCGGTGACCACACAGATGACATCTCAGGTTATTGCCTTTGGTTCATCCAACCATAACTTTTTGTTATGCATTATGCTCAGCACTAACCGAATCCATTTGGTTTTGTAGACTTTCGAGAATATTAGGGCATTGGTGAGCCCTTTCACTTTAATGTGTTTGTGTTCTTCCTTGAGTGTTCCATCATCATTGCACAGCATCTTGTAGGCTTCTTCAACCTCTGAACTTCCTATTTCTACTATCTTGCAATGTATGAAAGATCGGACATCTTCAGCCAGTAAAAACCTAGCTGGAATGCGTGAAAATGCACCAGCATTGTCAGGTTGTGAGGCAACCTCAGGATGGATATTATATTTAGTTTCCTCACATGCCATGTTCTTGATGATCTTGAACTCATCTTTCTTTTCATTCTTGGATTTCACGGTTTGTGAAGTCGATGCCATTTTTAGAAATTAGGGCTTGCTTTGAAATGCGTAAGAATAGAGTTTTTAGTTCTTTGTAACTTATTGTTTACCATAGAAAATATCTCTAAAGTGCTTTGGAGTGTTGTTTATTGATTCGTGATCACTTTATGATCCCTTCTCTCTATGCTCAAAAATTGCCTTGGTCGCTTTCCTCTGGGTGTCAGGATAAATGAGTCGTCATTTCCCTATTTATAGGTGTTTCCCTAAAACACATGCCATAAATGCTCACCAACTCTTCAGTGAATGAAGACTGATTTCATCAGTGAAGATATTACTTCCTTCAGTGACACTTACAATGTTTTGGAGCAATCAATGTTCACTTTTCTTTTACCGACAGGTTCTGGCATTACTAACAAATTTTTCATTTGCTTGTTTATCGATGAGGCTCGATTTTTACTTAGAAACTCTTTCTTTTAATCGATACTTCTTGATAAATGTAGGCAGTCTTAGCTTTGAGTGTATACCGAAGGGTTTCGGTATATATGATTGAAAGCATAGTTTTTAGAGATTTTAACAAGTAATACCATGATGCATCTTTCTTACACTAATTTGGCATTATATCAACATATTATGGAACTGATGTAAAATGATAACATGGGTAATGCAGTTCCATACTTGTTCTTCTTAAGTGGGGTTGGTGATGTCACCAGATCCATTGGATGGGGTGTCACCATTTTAATTGCTTGATCCAACTTCATCATTGCATGAATCTTTTCTCCACATTTTGTCTCTAGCCCTCTGAATATCTTCAATGGTGTTTCCATTGGGATATGTGCTTGTCTCTGTCATTCGGTCTCTGTCGTCTTTCTTGAGATGACCAACTTTATGACAGTGTAAGCATGCCATTCTGGGGTTAGTCTAGCCTCTAGACTTTCTAGTGCATTGTCTCATACAGTTTGCAACTATGTGACCATATCTTCCACATCCTATACAATTTTTCCAAGTATTGTAGTACCATACATACTGATTACCAACTCTCTTCGGTTGATAGGGAGTTTCTTGACCTTTAGGCTTCAATGCTTGTCTTTTCTTTTTCTAGCATTCAAGAGTTGTGTGCCCATTCATTTTGCATGTAGGACAGTATTTGTCCATGTAGGTTTCCTTCTTTAATTTTTTCATCTCAGACTTACATTCATATGCTTTATGACGTTTCTTGTTACATTTATAAAAAAATCCTATGAATGAAGATGTAGATTTAGGAATACCTTTCATTTTGCCTCTGCATACATTTGATTTATGGCCTTTCTTTCCACGGTGACTGCATGTAAGCTTTCTTGGTCTTGGATTTTCATAAACATTCTTTGGATTAAATTGATTTGATGCTTCTCCATTTTCGGTAAAACCTAGACCGTTGTTGTTGTTGACTCTTTGTTGTCCTTCAAGAAAATCATCCATTCTTTTATTTCTTTCATTAGCTTTCTTGATAATTTCATTATGTTGTCGTTGAATTCGTATTTCATGTTTTAAATTTTCATTCTCATCCCTCAGTTCACCGATAGCTTCTATTCTTTCAATGAGTTCAACATTTATTTATTTTTCTTCTTGACTCATAAGAATAATCTGATTTGTAATCTCATGGTGATGCTTTGTAAGTCTTTGTATTTCAGACTCTTTTTCTTGTAGCTTTTCAATGATCTTTCTTCTATCATCAATAGCTAGTGTTCTTTCTTGCTCATCCTGTCTAGCATTGTTCATGACATCAATAATTCTTACCATCTGTGTCTCTTGACCGATTTGTAGAGATTTAACTTGGCCATCCAGATGTAGATTGATTTCAGTTAGGCTTGTGATGCTTTCTTCTGATGTATCTGATGCTTTTCTTGTAGTTGATCCTGAAGAATCAAATAAATATGGTATCTCTTCCTCATGATAATATGTCTCATTACAACGAGATGCCATATTCTTTCTTTCATCTAGCAACTGTCTCATACAGATTCTAGCTTCTTTATACTGTTCAAAGAACATCTGAATTTCAAGCTTTTTATTCTCTATGTTTTTGTCAAGTTTGTTTTTCTCCATTGTATGATCTTTTCTCTTAAGCCTTTAAGATTTCCAAGAAGAGACTTAGCTATGATAACAATTGTTGGAACTAATGGGAAGTATGTACTGAGAAGGGAGGGGTGAATCAATACCTCTAAAACTTTTGTATCATTTTTATCAATTAACCTTTGTAATCAATTGTATATCCATTAAATCTGATTTAAACTATCTTAATGTGATTTATATCAAATCATAACATTATCATACATGTGAACATTCATGAAATTAAATTGACACATAACACAAGATATGATATCGTAGAAAACTTCTGTGAGGAAGTAAAGACTGTGGTGGGGATGGCACCCACAAAATCTTTACTATCTGTAGATTAGAAGGGGTTGGTTAAGGCTTACAATTTGATCACTTATGATGATCTATCCTATTAGGAGTATTGGTGGAGACCTGTTAAAGTCTACTCTGTTAAGAGCTTTAGCAACACTGTTGAGTGTGCACTCGGTTAAGAGATTTATTGTTGGACTCTTAAATCCACCTTCCTTCAAAGGATTTTTACACTTTGCTCCACTTGTTAGAATGATAGAAAATTAAAAATTGACCTGGTAAATGCAATCTCCTATTGTTGATACAGATCCAATTTAGTTTACATAAAAATATTATCACCTTAACTGTGATTGAATAATACCTCTGATTATCAGTTTCCTTTGTTCTTGGTTCTGCTAACCAAATCCTCCTTTTTGTTGTTCTTGTTCTTGAAACTCTCAATCTAATCCATAGATGTGCTCATCATGTTCTCCTCTCTCTTCACATCATCTATTCATCCATTCACACACACTCTAATGAATGATTGCATCATCTATGTATAGATGGATTAACTTCATCGAGTTTTGATAAAAACAATGTTAACTCTAAGATCAGGTTTATAACTTATACCTAGATCTCCTAGTCTATGTGTTTTAAATCAGTTAGACTCATTAAAGCACTTATATTCATGTATCTTGTCCCTAAAGAAATGGATTTAAAACAATTAAATATCCTATAAATAGAATACACTTTTCTTTATCTGACGTGGAAGTCAGATCCACTTTTTGTGGGCTGCAACTGACTTTCAGTTTTGTCTGTCGGTCATGCTTGACTATCCTTTGGTTTTATCTGTCAGTTACACTATATATATCTTGTCAGTCTACACTATAACTTGTATGTCGGGTTCCTCTATCAGGTTCCTCTTTATCTTTCTATCTTTACATTTTTTATTTACACACTAAGTTGTGTCGTCGGTCTTTTCTGTACTTAGTCATCTTTGGTGATTTCTTAATTTGATCTTTGGTTTGCTCTTTCGTATCTTTCAGTGTAGGCTTACCGAAAGTGTTTTTTGCATACTAATGGAAAATTAATTTCATCAATGAAATAAATTTACCCTTTTCTGGGGTGTATAAGTTCTCCCTAAAGAAGGCTCCTTCACTTGGTTAGATTTAAGGGGAAAAATATTTACAAGTGATAAACTTGTTCACCTTGGCATTGCTCTTGCTTTCAAATATACTTTATGTAGAGCTTAGCTGGAAATAGTAAATCAACTCTTTCTCCACTATTCAATTTCCTCCTCATGCTATTAGTTGTACTTTATGTGGATCTCAGCTTGAAATAGTAAATCACCTCTTTCTCCATCGTCCATCTTCCTCATCTTGTTGGGATTGGCTTAAATGTAAACTTCATTAGACTCACCCTTTAAGTGGAGAACTTTCTGAGGTATGTGAATATTGGTCTCTTCTCCATTAGCATCCATTCTTTTCTACCATTTGGGTGGTGCCCACCTCTACATTAATTTGGAACATATGGTGGGAGAAAAATTGGCATAAATTTCATAATGAAGTCAACTCTCTTGCATCATTTATTCATAAAATTGAAGCCTCTATATCTTAATTTGTTAATGCTTATTGTATCAAAATGAAGATTGTAGACTTTTTCTTCACTTCACATCACTCAAAAATATTATCTGAATGGGATCTTATCACTCTTCCTTTCAAAGGTATCATGTTGAACAACAAACCAAATAAAATCAACCGGAAAGAGATTAGGTGGAGATCTCTAGATCATAACTTCATAAAATTGAACTTTGATGGTGCCTCTAAAGGTAACCCATGCATCTCAGGCATTGGTGTTGTTTTGAGGAAATCTAAAGGTGATATATTTCATGCACTCACTAAGAGGATCTTGGATGGCACAAATAATATTGTAGAAGCAAGAACCCTTTTGGCAAGAGTGAAACTTGCAATCTTCCTCAAGGTAGAAAACTTGGTCATTGAAGCAGATTCTCAGAATATTATTTCAGTGCTTAAGAAATTTGAGTCCCCCAACTAGAGAATAAATTAAATTTTACATGAAGTGTGGGGAATCCTCCCCCTTGAGAAATATCAAATATTTCATTGCTACAAGGCGGTGCAGAAGCACCTAAGGTTAGAAGCATTTTTAGGATAGAAAGCTTGTCGGTTTGTAAGGTGTTTTGTTTCACCATTTTTGTAATGACTAAGGTCAATTGGTGAACCGACACCATAGTTTCTAGATAGTTGTTTCCTAGCTTAAGTGTGTGTTTAGGTAGTTTCTAAACCTCTAAAAATGTAATAAGCCTCTAGCAACCGAAGATTGATGCTCTATGGATCAGTGATACTGGTGCTCAGGAATGCCTCTCAAGAATGCTTGTCGATAATGTCCATCAGGGATGTTTGTCGGTGATGTCAACCGGTGTCTATACTTTTTTTGGGTTTGTGATCTGATGCTCAAGGTTGAAGTTTTTATGTTCACCGACGATGTTTTTGTTGTTCGAAAAGTCAACACTGGCGCTTGGTAATATTGGTTAACGACCCAAGAAATGCGGGATGTGACATTTGTGACCAGCTGGGTCAACTTTAATGGCTCTCTACATGTTGTTTTTTCTTGAAATGAATAGGGACACCTATTCCAATTATGGAAGGGTCATTTATGGCTTGATCTGGCCACCTGTGTAAGGTGGTTGAATTTGTCAAAGAGTACAAGATATTTTGAAGATATTTTTGAGGGTTTGATACATAGCTTAAAGCTTTTGTAAGGAAGAGTAGTTAGGAGAGGAAAAAAGGGATTGTAAGATTGTAAGAATATTGTACATGTAATAGATTTCAGAGAGTATTTGGGTTTCCTTCTGTGATCCATTATGTTTTTTGTGTTTGGTCTATTGAGAAAAAAGGTTAGACCCATCGGTTTAGCCTGCAGAATGAGTCTTTCCTAATGGATTCCTTAGTATGAATTAGTAGCTTTATGGTGTAAACCAGGTCTAGGGAACTTGAGGTGAAGATCTTAGTGACTTCCTAGATCAAGGGTAAGAATATACCCTATAAGGTCTATGCAATAGGCCTTAGAGTAGAGTCAAGCTGACTCTCGGTAACAACAAGACCTAGGTAATTACATCATATTGGTATCAGAGCAAGTTAGAGAATTTGGCTTGTGTTGTTTGGGTGTGATTTTTAGAAGAGTCTGTCAATTCATCCAACATGGTGTCCAATGCAGAACTGGAAAGAGATGTCAGAGAAAAGAGAGAGGAGAATAGACTCCTGAAGGAATAGTTAGCCGAAATGGCATGCAAGTTAGAAGAAGTGCAACTTTGAACTACAGCAGTCAATTAACTGGTGAGAGAAGCTGATTAGAAGGGTAAACAAGTGGATGAGGAGGACATAATCCCAGAACCAAACCTTGTGCTTCAAGAAGAGCCATTCTTGAAAGCATAAAGGCAATGAGTGGTAAGCCCTTAGAAGGTGTGCCCTTATTTAGTGGCAAAATGGATCCAGAATTAATCATGGAATGGATAGAAAGTCTTGAAAATATCTTTGATTGTGATAGTGTGACCAAAGCTCAGAAAGTTAGAATAGCCAAGACAACATTGAGAGGTACTTCTCTCACTTGGTGGAAATTTTTCCAAGATGAAAGGGAAAAAGAAGGCAAGAACCCCATAACTAGTTGGAAAGGTATGGTGGCAAAGATGAAGGAAACTTACCTTCTTGATGATTATGAGGTGCAACTGCATAAGAAAAGGCAGAAAGACTTAGAAGTTAATACCTATATAGAATAATTCCACAAGCTATGCTTGAGATCCCATGTGATGGAAGAAGAAAGCCTAAAGGTGGAAAGATATTAGAATGGCCTCAAATGGAGTATTCAAGAAGAGATCAGTCTCTTAAGCCTCAAGACTATCCACCAATGCTATCACTTAGCTCTCAAAGTGGAAGAGCAGTTAAAAAAGAAACAAGACTCAAACAGTAGAGGTAGAGGAAGAGACAATAGAGCTCATAGAGGAGGATATGGAGAAAGAAAAGAAAAGAGGTCCCAACCTACTATTAGTTGGTGAGTAGTTGGTGAGAAGGAATTCTTAAATACATTGGAAGAAGATGGAGTGGTCTTTGCTTTGGTTTTAAAACCAAAAGGTGAAAATGGCAATGAGAGGGAAGAGTTGCCTTTAGAGATCCAAAGGTTGTTAACTCAATACCAAGCCATAGTTAGTGATGGTCAACCAGCTATCCTACCACCTGAAAGATATATTAGTCATCAGATTGACTTTATCCCAGGAGCCTCACTTCCAAACATAGCTGCTTATAAGATGACTCCACAGCGCAGAGATTTCTAACCAAATTCAAGAACTAATTGACCAAGGGTTGATTAGAGAAAGCATAAGTCCTTGTGTTGTTCCCACAGTACTAGCCCCAAAGAAAGATGGTACTTGGAGGTTGTGTACTGATTCCAGGGCCATAAATAGGATAACTATCCAGTATAGGTTCCCTATACAAAGGATAGAATATTAGATAGATTGTCTTGGTGGAGCCAGATATTACTCCAAGATAGATCTTAAGAGTGGATATCATTAGATCAGGATTAAAGGGGGAGATGAGTGGAAAACTACTTTTAAGACCACTGAAGGACTGTATGAATGGCTAGTTATGCCTTTTGGATTGTCAAATGCCCCAAGCACATTTATGAGATTGATGAATGAGGTTTTGAAGGGCTTCATTGGTAAATGGGTTGTAGTGTACTTAGATGACATCCTAGTGTTTAGAAAAACAAAAGAGGATCATCTTAGACATCTGCAATTGGTAATGCAAATATTGCATGAAGAAAAGTTGATAATCAACTTGGAAAAGAGTGAGTTCATGAAGCAAGAGTTTGTGTATCTAGGTTTTGTTATCTCAAAAGGTAACTTGAAGTGGATATCAGCAAGGTGGAAGCAAACTTGAATTGGCCTACACCAAAATCAGCAACTGAAGTAAGAAGCTTCCATGGTTTAGCACAATTTTACCGAAAGTTTATTAAACAGTTCAGTGAAATCAGTGCACCTATTTTAGATACCATCAAAGGAGGTATGAAAGCCAAGTTCCAATGGAATGAGAAGGCTGATGAAGGATTTGAACATTTAAAGAAGAGGATAGTGACTCAACCGATATTGACACTTCCTAGTTTTGACAAATTGTTTACTGTGGAGTGTGATGCTAGTAATATTAGTGTCGCTGCAATCTTGAGTCAAGAAGGAAAGCCAGTAGCTTTTCATAGTGAGAAGCTCAGTGATGAAAAGAAGAATTATTCCTCATATGATTTTGAATTGTACGCATTAGTGCAAGCACAAAGGAAATGGAGACATTCTCTCCTTCCCAAAGAATTTGTATTCTTTACCGACAATCAGGCTTTGAGTTTTCTAAGTTCACATGATAAACTAAGCCATAAGCATATGAAATGGGTGGAATACATCCAAGCCTACACCTTCACTATAAAGCATAAGAAGGGAGTGCAGAACAAGGTAGCAGATTCATTAAGTAGAAGGTTACTCATAGTGCAAGAAGTTTAGCTAAGAAGCATTCGCATTGAAAGCTTCAAAGATCTGTATCCAGCAGATGAAGACTTTGCAGTAGCATACAAGGTATGTCAAGACTATCAGAATCATTTTCATAGTGAGTATTCAGAGTATACTCTTCAAGAAGGTCTTGTATTTAAGGGAGGACAACTTTGTGTACAAAGAGGTTCCATGAGAGAGAATCTAGTACAAGAGAAGTATAATGGTTCCTTAAGTGGATATTTTGGGTTGAATAAGACTCTAGAGTTGGTCAAGAGGCATTACTATTGGCCAAGAATGAATTGGGATGTCCAAAGGTATGTGGAGACTTGTATAGTCTGTCAGAAGGAAAAAGGGACTTCATCCAATGTAGGATTGTATCAGCCCCTTCCTATTCCAAATAGACCATAGGAATGCCTTAGTATGGATTTTGTAGTTGGACTGTCGAAGACCAAGCAAGGAATGGATAGAATCTTTGTGATTGTTGATAGGTTTAGCAAGATGGCTCACTTTGTGCCATGCAAGACCACACATGATGCATGTTACATAGAAAATATATTCTTTAGAGAAGCAGTAAGGATACATGGATTACCTTTGAGTATTGTATCCGACCGAGACTCCAAATTTTTGAGTCATTTTTGGAAAACTTTGTGGCAGAAGCTTGGTACAAATTTTTCTTTTAGCTCAGCATATCATCCACAGACCGATAGTCAGATTGAAGTGGTGAACCAAAGCCTAGGCAATCTTTTGATATTCCTCACCAAGGAGTATGGATAATCATGGGATTAGTTACTTGCTCAAGTAGAATTTGCATACAATGATACAGTCAACAAATCCACTGGAAAGAGCCCTTTTGAAATAGTGTATGGGATTCATCCCAGGGGTATATGTGAATTAAGGCATCTTCGAAGCAATGCAAAGAGGAGTTGGTATGTTGAAGATTTTTCTCAATCCATGAAGGATGTCCATGACTCAGTTAAAGCAACACTAATAGAGAGTACAACTCACACCAAACAAAAGGTGGATGTAAGGAGAAAGGATATTCAATTTATAGTTGGAGATATGGTCATGGTGCACCTTACCAAAGAAAGGTTGTAGAAAGGATTTCTAACCAAACTTCAGATGAGGAAGATAGGACCTTGTGCAATATTGGCAAAATATGGGTCTAATGCTTATAAAATTGATCTTCCTGCAGACATAGGATTATCTCCTATTTTCAATGTGGCAGATTTGGTATCCTACAAAGGACCAATTCCAGAAGGAGATTCTGATCTCATAGGATATACCAAGGATCTCAACGCACTCAAACTTCTAATTATACTGAAACTATAGTCTGAAGAGATTCTGAATTCAAGAGTTGCCAAGCAGATTAGATGACAGACCTATATGGAACATCTAGTCAAATGGCAGGGACAAGCTAATTCAGAGGCTACATGGGTACAGGAAACTGACTTCAAGAAGTTAGGCATCAATCCTGAATTACTACAATCACCTGGAAGTTGATTTATTTTTGTTTGTAGAGTATGGTGCAGGAGCACCTAAGGTTAGAAGCATTTTTAGGATAGAAAGCTTGTCAGTTTGTAAGGTGTTTTGTTTCACCATTTTTGTAATGACTAAGGTCAATTGGTGAACCGACACGATAGTTTCTAAATAGTTGTTTCCTACCTTAAGTGTGTGTTGAGGTAGTTTCTAAACCTCTAAAAATGTAATAAGGCTCTAGTAACCAAAGATTGATGCTCTACGGATCAGTGATACTGGTGCTCGGGAATGCCTCTTGGGAATGCTCATCGGTAATGTCCATCGGGGATGTCTGTCGGTGATGTCAACCAGTGTCTATGTTTTTTTTTGGGTTTGTGATCTGACACTTGGGTTTGAAGTTTCTGTGTTCACCGACAATGTTTCTATTGTTTGAAAAGTCAACACTAGCGCTCGATAATGTCAGTTAACGACCCAAGAAACACGGGATGTGACATTTGTGACCATTTGGGTCAACTACAATGGCTCTCTACGTGGCATTTTTGCTTGGAATGAATAGGGACACCTATTCCAGCTATGAAAGGGTCATTTATGGCTCAATCTAGCCGCCTATGTAAGGTGGTTGAAGTTGTCAAAGAGTACAAGATATTTTGGAGATATTTTTGAGGGTTTGATATATAGCTGAAAGCTTTTGTAAGGAAGAGTAGTCAAGAGAGGAAAAAAGGGATTATAAGATTGTAAGAATATTTTACATGTAATATATTTCAAAGAGTATTTTGGTTTCCTTCTGCAATCTGTTATGTGTTATGTGTTTGGTCTATTGAGCAAAAAGGTTAGACCCGTTGGTTTAGCCTGGAGAGTGAATCTTTCCTAATGGATTCCTTAGTATGAATTAGTAGCTATACGGTGTAAACCAGGTCTAGGGCACTTGAGGTGAAGATCTTAGTGACTTCCTCAAGCAAGGGTAAGAATCTACCCTATAAGGTCTGTGCAAGAGGCCTTAGAGTAGAGTCAAGCTGACTCACGGTAACAACTAGACCTAGGTAATTACATCACAAGGAAGTTAACAATGTTGTTGATAGTTTGGAAAATAAAGGTTGCCTACTTGGGTTAAATGAATCAATATCCTTAGGCATAAAAGCTATGGATGATCTACTCCTAAATTATATTCTTTTTTATACTCCAAATTAACTCTTTGTTGATGTGGTTGTTTTGTCCTTTCCTCCTATCTTCCTAGCTTGTGTTTGGGAGTCTTATATGGTTCTTGTTTTGGTATGTTCATTGTGTTGGGGCCTAGAATGGTTTTTTGATCTAGTGCCAAGGGTTTTCAAGTCTGAGGGTGCTTGCAGTTGGTCTCAATGTCAGAGTGTTCATATATTCTCTATTTTAGTTTATTGCACATATTTCATTCTTTGTTTAGTCCTTTTAATTTATGTGGTAGGGGTCCATAAAAATTTGGTTATTGTCCTTTGTATGTGGATTTGAGATTTTTTGTGGTTCATTCAATGTTTTTATTTCCTCCTTGAGTCTTCTTATGGCTTTTTTGTTGACATCTTCCGATTTGGTTGGTTTGTCAATTCTATTTTTTGTGTTGTGGATTGGTAGGTTTGGAGTTGTTTAGTGTGTAGCTAGTTATAGAGTGTCATGCCAGGACAAATTTGGAAAGGTTTGTGTTCATACGTCTCCTTCAAATTTTCACTAGGAGTTCCTTTTTAGACTCAATCGTACCTAGTGTAATTCTTGGCACTTTCACACTTTGTACATTGTTTTGTTTGGAGGTATGCATGCCATAGTGGTCTTTGTGATGTAGTATTCTTCTAGCTCTTCCAACTCATATTTTTGTGTGTTTCCAGATGCTCACATGTTTCCAATGACATGATCTCTCATTCCTTCTTTTGGCATTGTTCTGTATTATTTATGCATACCAAGGGGTGATTGTGTTTTGGTTCTTAAGTCATTATTTATCCTCGACTCTCAGGGCTACTTAATGATCTTGTGTTTCTCTTGGTGTTCCTTAGTGAATGGGCTCTCTCTTATTGTTCCCACGCATGGTGTCTTGTGAGGTACATCTAATTTGATCTATGCAATGGTCTTATGTATGTTGATAGTGCATGAGCTTGGAATTGGGAAAAATGGACAACACTTTTGGAATTTCTTGTCAATGGTTAGAAGAATCTCTGGATGAGCATTGTCTCAGACTGTTCTCAATAAAAGATGAAGAGCTAAAAAAAATTGTTATCTATAATGCTCAACATAATGCTAGTGGAGCACATCTGCATGATGGTTTTGTCTATAAACTCCTTTCTATGCTCTTCTCCAAGAAGTTAGTTGTATGAAATGGTTTCTTTCTATTGGTTATCATAATTTTGTTCCTCACCACTAGGAGCATGTGTCGTAGGGGATTGAAAGTGTCAATCCAAATGTAATCTTCAGCAGGCTTGGGTGCATTTTTAATCTAAGAAAGGAAGGTTGCAAAGAGAAGATGGTGGTGTCTTGGGACATTTTTAAGTCATGTGTTGCAAATGATAATTATGTGCCTATGAGCATATTTCATGGGAATAATGAATGTTTTTTAATAATTGTGGATAAATATATGTTGTGGGACTATTTTTTGGTCTCGCACTTTTTTCCTCTAAACTTGTTGATCTTTAGCTTTGATTTGAGGAAGTTCAACTAGCCATTTCTTCCTTTTCTCTTTCTCTTTGTGGTCTCATGTTATGATGTCCTCCTTCTACTATGTAATTACTCATTATCGAATATATTACATGCTTATAGCATTTTGACAAAAATCCTACTTTTGAAACTAATTTTTTTCCTTAAAATTTAAGAGTTCTTTTTTGTATTATATGTGATTAAGCACAGTAAAAAATGGATCTCATAGATTATATACATTTTTAACATCATAATAAATCATTCCTAGATACTATGATCAACTTGTAAATATAAGGCATCAAAAGAGAGAGACGATCAGTTTAGGATATATATATATATATAGAGAGAGTGTCAAAATAATATACATCCATAGTAGCTAAGAGAAATCTATATTTTCTGCATCATCTATGTCAACCAATTTTTTCCAACCAAGGGGGTCATCCATCCATATCTTATCCTTGCCCCAATTCCTAGGGAGTATGAAAGTCTCTACAACATGGATATATTCCTCTACTATATTTGGTTCTAGAATCATGGGCTCTTCAACTCTAACACCTTTTATTCTTCTCCTTTTTTTCTCTAGTTCTGAGATAAAATTGGACAATTTGATATCGAAGTGGGTCCTCTCTATCATTTTCCTCCCCCAAGTAAATCCATGAGAGATCTCCCAGGTGAAGATCCTTACGGTTTCATCCTATAAGAAATGTTCAAACTTTTCTCTATCTAGTTTGATGGTTAGTGTCACCTACATCATAACATATTCAAAGATGAGTCTCCTCAGAGACTCAATAAGAAATATAGTCTTCCCACAAAAATCATCATTATTCATATACTTCTAGATAAGACAGAGAACCTCACTAGATAAAATAGAGAAAAATAAATTACTATCTTTCTTAAGATCACAGACATTCCCTACTAGGATTTATACAACATTGATATCAGTGTTAATCATGAGGCCAAACAGTGACCATACTTCTCTAACAAAAAGGAAATCAAAGAATATATGTTTGACTAATTCTGGAACTTTACAGGATGAACAAATAGATATATCCCCATTAGCTCTGAAAATTGGCAGTTTACAAAGTCACAGACTTCAAATGAAACATTTCTTCTTAGGATAAATAGGCCTAGCTCAAAGGTTGTTGAGATAAGGATGTCAAGAGGAGGGGTCAAATAGGGGATCCCAACAAGAGGAGAGGTGACCAATGATATCAAAATTATGAGCAAGTTGGGAGTAAATAAACTTGTCTTTGATGTTGGAAAGGGGGATCCATCAGGCCATGAGAACTGGAGAAATATTCCAGCAACAGAAGAACAAGGCTTGGGGATTCCAAGGGAGATACAGGAAGACTTGAGAATGGAGTATATTATATCTTGGGTGGAAGGAATGTGAAACTTAGATTTAATGTCCTCCTATGGAATAAGACATACATTTTTTATAATGTCCTTGAAAGTAGAGATGTCATTGTCAACCCAGTATTTAGTTAGGCATCTTTGCATAAGTGCCAATGCACACTCCATGATGGGGTAGAGAGACCACATTATGCTTAATCATCCCCCTCACACATTCCTAGGCCTTCCAAATGGATTTAAAGACAAGATATCATGTTAGTCAGATGGGGGAATGCTCATCAATAAGGTCAGTCATAGGAAGATTGGACCAACATGGTCTCTGTTTTGGAACGGATCTGGAAATATTACTTTGAACCAAAAATTCCCAAGGTTCCTCTCCTTTTAGAGCATTCAAAATCCATTTAGCAGTTAATCAAATATCATGTTATCTGAAATATTTCAATCCAATCCCCCACTTTTTTTTTACTCATAATGCACCAAGCTCATTTAGCAGCATGTCTCTTCTTCCTACATTTCTCATCTTGTAGTAAATAAGGAAATGAACAACTGAGGGGGGTGAATCAGTTGTTCCTAAACTTACAAAACTTTCACTTCCCTTATATACTTAAAAACCTTTATGTCTGATTCAAACAAAATAAGCATGCATGCAAATGTCAAAAACACATCCACAACACTTTGACACAAATTTTATCGTGGAAACCCTGTTAGGGGAAAAATCATGGTGGAGTTGATTACCCAAAATTTTAAAAATACCTTGTTAGAAGTATAACCTTATTAAAAATATTGGGAATGTTCTTGCATTCAGGCACACTTCCTAGAGATCACTGCTTAGTTGGGATACAACACAAAGAAAGGAAAGGCTCGTTTCCTTACAAGACCACTACAAGGGTCAATCAGACAACAATCTGATAATTTATGAGCCGATTAGTAGCATCTAACTTATGACAAGGTTAGTCCCAATAAAGTAAAATACATATCTCTATTCAAATCCTCTTTAAATCCTTTATATGAGTGATTAAACCTTCAATAAATATTCACAACTACTTCTACAAGCAATCACATGCATCTGTGATCAATCCTTCACATGTGCAACCACACTTTTTCCCTAGTTCATGATCAACCCTTATATCAACAACATAGGTCAACAAAAACCTAATTTTAAATTTTCATCTTCTTGAACCAAAATCAATGATCTTGATCAAAAATAATTTGATCCAACATGATTTGATCCATTATAATCACCTCGAGATCATAACTTTACCCTAAAACATTTTATCAATCGCTCATAAAGCGTTTTACTGATCAAGTCGGCCAAGAACATGAAAAAGCTTATCGCCAACTTGAAATTCCCTCCAAATCTAATCATCTTGACTGATGTAGACAACCAAATCATCAGGCATATAATCCAACGATATTCATAGGCATCATGAATATCACTAGCTAAAACATCTGAACCCATACATATTGTCAAATTTACCAGCATCTCTTATGTCGTACCTCAAGAACGTTGTTACTAGCAACTGTAACATTTTAAAAATGCCTTGTGGACCTATGGATCACTAACCAATTGAATTGAGGACAACTCTACATGTACCCAACACACTCCTTTATCTACAACCAAAAATATCAACCTGGGCATTCTCACCGAACCAATCTTTGTGACTTTGTCACTTCACTGTCTGCCACATTGTTTTCCAGTTACCATCTATGAACTCAAAACTCATCTATATCCTCATGTTAACCCATGAAACTTGAAATGGACCAAGTAGAAAACCTCAACATAATCCCATGAGGTGCGTGACTTCTCATCTTCTAAGATATATCCTCACCAGACCTCTGAACATCCTATACCACTAGTAAAATAGACAACATATATATTGGTATCAAACAATCAATATTTTTGAGCAATCCAATTGATATGTTTACATCAATGACAACACATCTAACTTGCCAACAATCTCCCCCCTTTGGCATTTATGGAAACATATGATGGGAAAAACAAATAATGCAATCAGAAAACAACATAGTCTCCCTTTGAGATCCACCATTAACAATACTACCAACAATATCCACAATTATCTTTCAGAGTCTCTCTAACTCATCTTCCTTTAGCATCCTTCTATCTCTACTCCTCCTAGGAAAAATCTTCACATGTACTAATTACATGATTTTCTTTCCATCAGTTGTTCCCCTTAGATATGCACTCTTTTTCTTAGTTGAGGCTCTTTCTTATGTGCAAGTATATCTTGTTTTTCACATGCACTCTTCTCCCCCTTTGACATTAATAACAAAGGTACATTTTATGCCTTGGTCTGCTCTAATTAATCATGGTTTTTTTCTTTCTTACCTTCAACCTTATCTTACCATGCTTACTACTCCCCCTAAGTAGTAGCCTTCAAACACCAATCTAGCTTGAATGATATCTCCTTGATGTCCTTTGTATTGATGAAACTCTCTACATCTTAGTTCTGATTAGGAGGGGCAATAACCCCCAACTTTCCTCCAAGAGTTAACTCTTTTCTTGCATTATCCTTGCTCTTCTTGTTCTATGACTTGTTTCCATGCTTCTTTCCTTTATTTTTCTTTATCTTCTCTTTTCCTCTGTCAACTTTTAGTGTTCCTCCGACATTCTAACCTTTCTTCTCCACCTTTTTCTTCTGACCCTTACCATTCTTCAACACATTCTTGTTCATTCCTACCAAACAACATTTGTTCTCTTTCTTTCTTCTATGATGTTTAACAATGTGTTCAGATATGTTACATCTAAAGTGAATAATATACTTTTTTCCACTCTCTTCATTCTTCATAGTAGCACATTCATTGGTAATGTGACCGATTTTGTTTCATGTAAAACATCTAATCCTTTTTTTCCTTTTGGCATTATTATTATTCTTTCTTTCATTACTACATATGCTTGAGTCGTGATCATTCCTTTTACAATTGGAAGAATGATTTACTTTTTTGCAATCCACATCTTTATGACCAATTTTTCAATAAACAAAGCACTTACCACTAAATTTTTGAGGTTTAGATAGTCTATTTGAAGTCTTCTTAGTCTTTTTCTTTTTCCTTTTAGTTCTAGGTTTGTCTTGACCATATTTAGAACTTTCTCCTTTTACAAGTCTAACACCATTGTTCTCTCTTTCAAGAAATGACTTAAGTTTGGCTTCCCTAATCATAAGCTTCTCCCTATGATCATTTGTAATTTCAATTTCCCCTTTGATAGCTTTATTCCAATCATCATCAATTGGCTCAACTTCTAATATTAAGCAAAGATGATCATTAGCAATCATTTTCCTAGTTTGAACACCTTTATTCTTGTCACCAATAATCTGATCTTTGGAATGATTTATTCTTACATACCTTGGTATCTTTTTCTTTACAACTAATTTTTGTGCTTCCTCTTCTCCACTTCTATAGGCCACATCTTTTGCATTCACCATACCACATTGTACTTGATTATGGTGTTCTTCCTAATTTGCACTGACATTCTGATCAGCGTGATCATATCCACCAAATTTGGATAGATTAACAATACCTTCATCTAGAATAACACTTGCACTTTCTACTATCTTTTTCAACCTTTTTTTGGAGCATCTATATGCCTCGCTTTTGGTAGAGTAAGAAAGGAATATGCCTTCATCACTACTAGCATAAATATTCCCTATATCCTCAATTCTTTTGATGTAACATTTACTACCAAAATTCTTGAAATACTTGACAGTAGGCACATTTCCACACGAAAGTTCATAAGGTGTCTTACCAGTATCTCCTTTTATTTGCACCTAGTTGAGAGTGTATGCTGACTGCTTCTCTCCAAAACATCTATGGAACTTTTCCTTTGAACATCATGGTCCTTGTTGTATCAAGAATGGACCTATTCTTCCTCTCTAGAACTTCATTTTGATGTGGATTCCTTGGTGCAGATAAATGTCTCTTAATTCCATGTTGTTCACAGAAGGAACTGAACTCACCAGATGTAAATTGATCACCTTTGTTTGACCCTAAGCACTTTAGCTTCAATCTTGTCTCAATCTCTACCATGTTCTTGAAGATCTTAAACTTATCGAATGCTTCAAAATTTTCTTTCAAGAAGGTTACCCAGACCATCCTATAATAGTCATCAATGAGTATCATAAACTATCTATCACCTTGAACGCTTCTCAAGTTCTAGAAAACCTTTTGAGTTTTCATACTTAGATCTAAAAGTAGTTTTTGTTTGTTTACCAAACTGAGATTCTTTGCAAACAATATTAGCAAGTTATTTTACTCTACAAATATCTCTAACAGCAAAAGTATAACTTATAGCCACAATGTTATCAAAGTTTATATGACATAACCTCTTATGCCATAATCATCTTTCATCTACTTGTGCAATCAAACAACTTCTCAAAATAGTAATGAAATTAAATATATTACCTCTTGTCTTTGATCCTAATGGATCTCCTTTCCAATGTTATACAAGCTCTTGCACTGGTCATTCTTGAAATGCAGGCCATGTCCTTTTTCCAACAACTATCCAACACTAAGAATGTTATGTTTTAAACCTTCCACAAATAATACATCATATGCATTATTCTTTCTATCTAGTGAAATAGATCCTCTACATATGATCATACCACCATTGTTGTCTCCCCATATTACCATACCACCATCATACTTTTCATAGCTTACCAATCATCTTGTCTCTTTTTATAGGTGTCACTGTCTAAATCTCCTCAATGGTTGCAACTTTGTGTTTGTGGGATGGAGATAAAGATCTTATTATTTTAGCAAAAATATCCTCCTCTTCTAAATTACCTCCAACACATCTGATAGGACACACCACTTCATTTATCCTAAGCATAAAAGAGGAAATCATTTCATCTTCACTCAACTTCACTCATCTTCAAGGCTTTTTATTGTCCCTCTGATCTCTGTAACTTTGCAATCTTGACTTCCTTGTCTCCTTCATATAGGGTCTACAACTTCTCCCAAATCTCATTAGCAGTTTCTAATTCCATGACATTTTTCATTTTAGATTCAGTCAAGGCACTTAGCAAAGCTTCCTTCACCCTGATATTTTCTTTAGCATCACTGATCTCTTATGGTGTAGTAGGAGTTGTAGGAGCAATATAGGAAGACTTGGTGATTCTCCAATGATCTCCATCAATACATCAGAGATGCATCATCTTGCGGCTATTCCACAAAGTGTAGTTGGTACCATCAAACCTAGGATTTTCCTTCTTGCAATTTTTCATTATGGATCTCCCTCAAGTTGTTAAAATTTCTCCAAGGGACAAGGCTTTGATACAAATTGTAAGAAATAAGGAAATGAACAACTGAGGGGGGATGAATCAGTTGTTCCTAAACTTACAAAACTTTCACTTCCCTTTTAAACTTAAAAACCTTTATTTTTTATTCAAAAAAATAAGCATGCATGCAAATATCAGAAACACATCCATAACACTTTGACATAGATTTTATCATGGAAACCCTATTATGGGAAAAACAGTAGTGGATTGATTACCCACAATAAAAAAAATACCATGTTAGAAGTATATCCTTATTACCAATATGAGGAATGCACTTGCATTCTGACACACTGCCTAGAGCTCACTATTCAAATGGGCTACAACCCAAAGAAAGGAAAGGCTCACTTCCTTACAATACCACTACAATGTTTGACTGGAAAACAATTTGATAATTTATGAACTGAATAAGAGCATCTAACTTATACCAAGGTCAGTCCCAATGAGGTACAATACAGATCTATGTTCAAATCCTCCATGAATCCTTCAAATGAGTAATTCAAATTTCAATAGATCTTCACAACTACTTTCTACAAGAAATCATAGGCATTCATGGTCAATCCTTCACATGTGCAACCACACTTTTTCCCTAATTCATCAACCCTTATATCAAGAACTTAGGTCAGCAAAAACCTAACTTTCAATTTTCATCTTCTTGTTCCAAAATCAACAATCTTCATAAAAATTCTTTGATCCAACATGATTTGATCCATTATAATCACCTTGAGATCATAACTTTACCCTAAAACATTTTACTAATCGCCCATAAAATGTTTTACTGATCAAGTCGGCCAAGAATGTGAGAAAACTTATCATCAACTTGAAATTCCCTCCAAATCTCATCACCTTGATCAATGTAGACTTCCAACTTATCTGGCACATAATCCAAGAACATTCATAGGAATCATGAATGTCACTAAAACATCTAAACCCATCCATATTGTTGGATTTACAAGCATCTCTATTATCGGACCTCAAGAACATTGTTACCAGCAACTGTAACATCTAAAAAATGTCTTGCGAACCTCTAGATCACTAACCCTTTGAATTGAGGACACCTTTGAATGTCCCAAACACACTCCTTGATGCGCAACCAAAAATATCAACCTGAGAATTATGACTGAACCAATCTTTGTGACTATGTCACTTCACTATTTGCCACATTATCTGCTAGTCACCATCTATGAACTCATAACTCGTCTAAATATTCATGTCAGTCCCTGAAACTTGACATGGACAAAGTAGACAACCTCAAAATTATCCCGTGAGGTATGTGACCCCTCATCTACTAAGACTGATCCTCAACAGACCTGTGAACATCCTATACCACTGGCAAAACAAACAACAGATATGTTAGTATCAAACAATCAAACTTTATGAGTGATCCTATTGATATGTTGACAACAATGACAACACATCCAACTTGCCAACACATATGACTAAAGAAAGTGCCTGAATTTCTTATGGATGTGCTAAAATTGATAATTACTAAAAAGGTAGGCTGAAGAGTAAAGATGTTGTAGGAAGATAGAATTTTTTGACAAATATGAACCCTCCCAGCCAAAGAAAGCAAATGCTTATTCCATCTTTTAAGATTCTTATCAATATTTTCCTTTGTCCACTCCCACATATTTTTCAAGTTTGGATTAATAGAAAAGGGGATTCAAAGATACCTAAATTGATGGTTTGGACCCCCCCCAAGAGAGAGAGAATTTATAGAACCACACTAGAGGTTAGGATTCTATCCTAACATGACATATTTGGGAAGTGAAATCTTACTTCCAGAGGCAGCACAGAATAAATCTAGCTTGTTCATCAAGGAGACAAAATTGGCCTCTTTGAGATTCACAAGAGTGGTTTTCATCAGTAAATTGAATGTTAGAGAGGTTCTCTTGATTAGGAAGGGAGACCCCCCTAACCTTAGAAGATAGGCTATCACCCCTTAGGAGGTAGAACAATGCATCAGCAACAATCACAAATAAGGAGGGAGCCAAGGGGAAACATTGTCTGATAGACCTTGAGAGCTCAAAACTTTCAGAAATGTTTCCATTAACTTCAACTGAAGTCCAATCATCTTGGAGGATGATATTGACAGTGTGAAAAAATGGTTGAGGGAAACCAAGGGCATCCAACATCATCAATATAAACCTCCACTCAATTCGATCATATGCCTTCTCAAAGTCCAACAATAGCATTGCAACCTCCTATTTAGTATCTTTTGTTTGCCATAAGGTTTGGAAACATGTGAGAAGACTCTCAAGAATATGCCTTCCCTTTACAAATCTTGTTTATGTATGATTGACAATCTTTGGGAGTATCTTTTCAATGCTTTTGGCCAATATTTTGTAGGAGACATTTAAAAGGGTAATGGATCTCCAATTTTTATGAGGGTTTTATCCCGTTCTTTTGGAATAAGCTTGATGAGTTCATTGTTGATATCTTTTCCTAAAGAACCTTCTATGAAGGCTTCCTAATATACTTCTAGGAGGTCCAACCCAATCCAAATTATGTTCTTATAAAACTATGCAAGGATTCCATCTAGGCCTAGAGATTTATGATTGGTCATCGCTAGGATGGCTTTATTAATCTCCTGAAGAGATATATTAATTCCAAGCCCATTAACATCTTCTTCTAGGAGTATGTTAGCTAGGTGTGATGTGCTTAATTTTTAACCTAGTAAATTCCATGCTCAATGCATCATTCTATGAAGTGAATAGATTTGCATAAAAAAATTTAAAGGCTCTCAACATGCCTTCTTGATCAGTAATGTTATAGGATTCCTCCCAAATACAATTAATAGTTTCCTTATCCTCTTTACTTTTGAGTATTTGAAAGAAAAACTTAGACCCTTTATCTCCATATTCTAGCCAATTCATTCTGGCTCTGGTTCTGAGCCCATTTATCCTAATATTTTGGATCTTCCTTAATGAGTCCTTAACCTAGAAAAGGAATACCCTTGTTATCTCATTAAAGGGATTGGCCTACATACAATCCTCTTCTCTAATTAGCTCATCATGGAGATATGTTTCCTTCCTCCTCAGATCTTTGGCATTTTTTGTCCAACTGTTTGGAAAAGATTCCTCTAGCTGTTGATGTTAAGTTTCCATCTCTTTCTAGCACAATGAGGAGGGGAATGGTGCTTATTATAGAATCTGATAATGTTCACTTCTTGGAAGATGTCTTGATCATTTAACAAACTGACATTCAAGGCAAAGGCAGCTTTGACCTTAGCATGAGAGGGTTGAGAGGATTTCATAGAAAAATAAGTGGTAATTGGGTGGTGAACTAACAAAGTGTAAGGGGTAACACTAACTAAGAAACCTACCTCATCTTTAATAAAGTGAATAACAACTCTTGGAAAGTTGAATCCAAGGTCATGTGAGATATGGAGGAATGGGAACTTTGGGAGGATATTTATTGGAAACAGAAGGCTCAGATTGATTAGCTATAAGAAGGGGATAGAAATATTCCTTTCTTTGATCATTCTATCCAATCTCATCATAATAAGGGGTATATTTCCTCTTTTGTTACCTCTAAATGGCTTCAAATCTCTTCTCTGTCGGCTATGACTCGTGAGGCTCTTCAATTTTATTCTACTCTTTTTGTTGAAGACCCGCCTCCTACTACTGTAGAGGAGAATTTGATCCTTTCCTATCTTCCATATTTTTTCACCAATGCGATGAATGATTTTTTCATTCATCTGATTATGCTACCTGAGTTAGAAGAGGTTTTTTTTGGAAGAAAATAGGTAATGATTCAGGCCCGAAAGGCTTCCCTGTTGAATTTTTTTAGGAGTTTTGGGATATTATTAATCTGGATCTTTTCGAGGTTGTCAAGGAATCTCTTTGTAATAAGAAGATGCTTCAAGCCTTAAATTATATCTTCTTGACTCTCATTCCCAAAAAGGAAGGTGCAAACAAACTTGAATTTTTCAGCCTATTGCACTTTGTAATGTGGTGTACAAGATTATCACTAAATTGATTGCAAAGAGGCTCAAAACTTGCCTTCCTATGGTGATCTTTGAGGAACAAGGGGGTTTTATGGCTAGTAAATAGATTATGGTTGGAGTGGTGGTGGATTCTGAGGTTATTCACTCTATGGAAACTTTAAAGGAGAGATCTATGTTAATTAAATTTGACATGGCCAAGGCTTACGACAGAGTCAAATGGAGGTTTCTTCATAAAATTCTCTTAGCCTTTGGTTTTAGTGTAGAATGGGTGAGTTGGACTATGATTTTTGTTATTTCTGCTTCTTTTTTTATTATTGTGAATGGATAACCTTATGTTGGAATGATGGAAGGGTATGTATTGAGAGGGGAGGGGTGAATCAGTACCCTTAAAAACTTTTACACTTTAAACCTTAGTAATAATTTCTTGCATAACCGACCATTGTAGATTTTCTACTTTATGCATATAATATCATAAAATAAATGTAAGTGCATGTAAACAAACATAGAAACATTCATGAAACTCATTTACACATGACACAAGAATTGATAACGTAGAAAACTCCTATTAGAAGGTAAAAACTGTGGTGGGGATGAAACCTGTAAAGCTTCACTATCTGCATAATGGAAGGTGTTGGTTAAGGATACAAGTTGTGATCACTTCTGATGATCTTATCCTATTAGGAGTAACATGTTAGACTTGTTAAGTCTACTCGGTTAAGAGATTTTAGCAACACAATGTATGTGTACACTCGATTAAGAGATTTACAATAAGACTGTTAAGTCCACCTTCTTGAAGGGATTTTTCTATTTGCTACAATTATTAGAGAGTAGACAAAAATATAGATTACCTGATAGCTTGCAATCTTGGATTTCTGATTACAGATCCATTAAGTTCACAAAATTGTATATCACCTATTTTGATGGATAATACCTTTGTTCTTCTCGGTAGCCTTGAAAGTAGTTCTTGATAACTGAATTCTCATTTATCTGTCCTTGTGCATGAAACTCTCTATCTAATCCATAGATGTCCTTCTACAGCTACAATCATCATGTTCTTGATTGATTATACTGTTGGAATTAATGGGAAGTGTGTACTGAGAGGGGAGGGGTGAATCAGTACCTCTAAAACTTTTGTATCCTTTAATCAATTAACCTTTGTGTAATCAATTGTATATACAATCATCTGATCTATACTATCTTGATGTGAGTTATATTAATTCATAAACTTAACATACATGTGAACATTCATAGAAACATTCATGAAAGTAATTGACACATAATATAAGATATGATATTGCAGAAAACTCCTGTTAGGAAGTAAAAACTACGGTGGGGATGGCACCCACAAAATCTTCACTATCTACAGATTGGAAGGGGCCAGTTAAGGCTTACAATTTGATCACTTTTGATGATCTACCTGGTTAATAGTATCTATCAAGACCTATTAAAGTCTACTCGGTTAAGAGCTTTAGCAACACTGTTGAGTGTGCACTCAGTTAAGAGATTTGTAGTTGGACTGTTAAATTTGCCTTCCTTGAAAGGATTTTTACACTTTGCTCCACTTGTTAGAATGATAGAAAATTACAATTTTACCTGGTAAATGCAATCTCCTATTGTTGATACAGATCCATATAAGTTTACATGAATAATATTATCACCTAATATGATTGAATAATACCTCTGATTCTCGGCAGCCTCTATTTTTGGTTCTTGCTAACCAAATTCACCTTTTGTTGTTCTCATTCTTGAAACTTTCAATCTGATCCATAGATGTGCTCGTAGGATTCATTTATCCTCTCTTCTATTTTCACACATATATAATGAATGATTACATCATCTATTTATAAGATGGATTGACATCATCAAGTTTCACGAAAAACAATGTTAACTCTAAGATGAGGTTTACAACTTTACCCTGATCTCCTAGTCTGTGTTTTAAATAAGTTAGACTGATTAAAGCACTTAAATTCATGTTTCTTGTCCCTAAATAAATGGTTTTAAAAAAAAAATCAAGATTATATAAATAGAATAAGATTGCTTTATCTGACGTGGAAGTCGAATCCACTTTTTGCGGGCTGCAATTGACTCTCAGTTTCTGACAGTCGGTTGTGCTCTAAAATCAGTTGACTGTCTTTCGGTTTTGTTATCTTGGTTTTCTATTTAACTGTCTCTTCAATTTGCACTATGTCCTACATGTTGGGTTCCTCTTTATCCTCCTGACTTTGCATTTTCGGTGTACACAAAAATTTGTGTCGTTGGTTCTTTTTATACTTAGTAGTTTTCGGTGATCTCTTTATATCTGATTTTCAGTTTGCTCTTTGTCCTATCTTTTGTTGTATGCTTACCGAAAGTTTTTTTTGCATACTAATGGAAAATTAGTGTCATCAATCTCCCCCTTTGACATTAGTATCATAAACTGATATGTGAAAAATACTAACACAATGTTAAGTATATACAACATATATAAACCTTAGTCATTTCATGACTCCCACTATGTATATGTCGGTATATCTCCATTTTCAGTAGTACTGTATAGTTTCCTACCTATTTGTACATAACATATCTTTTTCTCTATAATATACATATACATATCACTTGCCCATCTGAATACATATCTTTTTCCCCCTTTTTTGATATTAAGGGCAAAGGTATATACCTTACAATTTATCAAAAATGTGGGAGTGTGAAGACTTCATGTCTTCCATAATTTTCTCCCATTGTTCCTTCAAGTTCTCTAGAGCCATGTGCTTGAATGTAATCTTGGAATGCATATCGTAGATTTTGTCTGCTATAGACATCTCGGGGATTGCTATCAGTTGCCTTGCTAAATTGATATGTTGTTGAAGTAGTGTTAGATTCAGTAGAAGTTGAGCTTGGAGCTCAGTGAATTCTTCCCTAAAGTGTGTCTCTGCTTCCCACAGTTCCTACCTTAACCTTTTTATTTCAATGATTTTCTCATAATGCAACTTTAGTTCATTTTCTCCATCGGTGGTTAAGTTGTTTTCACTGTTATCTATAACTAAATCTAACTTTTCTATATTTTCACTATTCTCTTTAGTGAACTTTTCCAGTGTGCTCAGTTGTTGAATCAAGGAAATAGCTTCAGTTATAATTGGATCTAATTCAGTAATGAATTCTAAAAGCTTTACCTTGTTGGTTGCCACTTCTTGGCTGATGTTCTCAATAAGTTTCTGTTGGTACTTCTACTCAGCTCTCTCTTCAATTGCCTTCTCTGCATCAATGTTCTGAGTGTTAATTACTTCGATGAGAGTGGCTAGTTGATCAATAATTGGCTTATTTTTATCAATATCAACATCAGGTACAATTTGGTGTAATATGTCCCTTGTTGTTTCTAGTACCATTGAGTCTCGGTGTTGTTTCCTCAGCTTCTCTTGTAATGTCTTCCTTTGGCATATTTCACCATATTCTTGTAATGCTTCATAATCAAGTGTAGTTGGGTCACATTTTGGTATCTCAATGATTTCATCCAAAGTAACCTCCAAATTATTCTTCTTGGATTTCTTCTTCTTCTTTTGTGTAGCACTTGAGTACAGTACCATTGTCAATTTCTCAGCTTTGTCCGTTGTGCTTGATGAAGTTACCTGTTGTGCTTCTTTTTGCTTCTTTGATTCAGTTTCAGCTTCTCATTTTTTTGTAGACGTCTCCACATTAACCTTCACATTATCGGTATCAACTTTTTCAGTTTCCTCAGGAGTGTCATCTTTAGGTTTATCTCCTTCATCGGTGTCCTTAGCTTCATCTTTCTTTGTTTGTGCTTCCTTCTCTATTGTGTCTGCATCTTCTTGTTTTGAATCTCCTCCTATAACCTTATCAGTATCCATTATTGTGTGAGTGTCTCCGATGTCTTTCTGATCATCGGTGTTGTCTTTCTTTTCCTCTTCCCCTGCATCCTCGGGAGTGTCTTTTTTAGGTGACTTGTCTTTCTCTTGTAGAATATTGATAGCTTGTATCAATATTGGCATGTTGCCTGGTATATTCACCTGTGCAGTATCAATTCCAGTGTCCTACTCATCGGTTGTATCCTTTGTAACATTGACATCTTCATCTTTATTTACTTCTTTTGTCGGGTCATCAATTATGTCAATGATAGTATTATCCACAATGTTGTCCGTTGTGGTGTCAGGCCATGTTTCATATGCAACATCTATATGTTTGTTGTTGGTTGTGTCTTGTTCTTCCTTTTCTAACTCAACATATGTATCATCTTTTATATCTTTTATTAAGATATGTTCTTGAGTTGCCTTATCAACATCTTTCTGTTGTAGGTCTTTCTCAGGGCTTTCTTCCTCAGTAGGTCTGTTTAGAATTTTACACCATTTCTTGTGGCTTTCTTGTTCAAGATCTATAAGCTTCCCTTCAATAAATTTGTAGGCTCTCAACTTCGGTGAGAATTCCTTTTTGTGTTTCTCCATCATCTCATCAATTTATTCCTTCTTGGATTCAGAAGGCATGAGAGTAACAAGTACACTTTGTCTTATTTCTTTTCATTCTTCAAAGCAAATGTCCATCTAGAGTATAGTCTGTCTAATAGTTCCCTTGGTACATTATTGCCTTCAAACTGAATCGGTACATATTTGAACTTGTACATCTTTGCTATGATGGTGTCTTCAACTTTATTCTGATCTTTTGGATCTAGTTTCAACCATATTCTAATCTTAGAATCTGTAATAGATCCTGAATTTGCAATCAATTTGCATATGTCATTAACACTTTTTGGAGCTTTAACCTTGACATTTTCTGCCTCTACAACTTCATCTTTTTTGGTGTCTTCAATATCTTCTCGAGTTCTGATGAGCTTCCTTATTCTTTTGTTTGGCCCTCTTTTCAGTGTGGCTTCTTTCCTCTTGTATGTTCTTATTTTTCCTTTCTTCAAACGTTAAGGACTTGAATCCTTAGATGTTTGAATTCTTTTTCTAGAAGTAGTTTTTGTCCTTGGCTTCTTGGTTGGTGGAGGAGGTTGTGAATCTGACTCTTTGGCCTCAGAGTCATTCTTTTCTTTAGCTTCACTGATAGGTAGTTGTCCTTTGGTTTCTTCCTCCTTTTTAGCTTCTTCCTCCTACTCGGTTCTTCCTCTATTGCTGACAGTATCTTTTTAAGGTTCTTGACCATTTTCTCCTTTTTCCTGACAATTTTCTTAGCAACCAGGCCAGATTTAATTCTTGATTTGGCCTCCTCATAAGTTCCAAACTTAGGTTGTTTCTTATCTAATGGTTCATTTAACAAGGCATCAATTTATTTAGATGCTTGATCTATATTTATCTCATATTCTAATGGTTGAATCCATGATGTCCTCAGTATAGTAGGTTTGATATAAGTGTGATTTGTATCAACCATGAAACATATTTCATCTTTATACTTCTCAATGAGTTACTCGGGGATCCTTACCCTCTTCTGCATTCGGTCTTTGAATACATTAAAGTATTCATCCATGACTGTTTCAAAATTATCTCCCAATGTGCCTATGTGTTCACTAATCTGCATGGTGACCAGTTTTGTGCTATCTCATTTGACATGTCCTACCGATGGGAATGTTTCTTGAAAGTAGAAGAAAATTCACATAATAAGTGATCCAAACTTACATGTGTTTGACTTTGTATTCCTTATAGTCTTCAAATTATCTTCTAATTGGTTCAGTAGAAGTTTGGATAAGTCCAACTGAGTTCCCTTCTTCACAATCTTGTAAGTTGTGTCCACTGCACCAGATGCTATGTTGTTCATCTTGTAATAATTTGTAGCCTAGAATGCATGCACCAAATTTCATCTCATCATTGGTAATGGTGGATACCTTTAATCCTCTATCGTCCCATTTGGCTCCTGTGATCTTTTTAGTCTCAGTCTTTGGTGGGTGCTTTAATGCTTTTACATTCTCAGTTACAGGGTAATCGGTGACTGCATGGATAACATCTTGGGTTATCATCTTCGGTTCATCTAGCCAAAGTTTATGATTGTGCATTCAGCTCAGTACCAACCAAATCCACTCAATTTTGAAGACCTTCAGGAATAACAGGGCATTAGTGAGCCCTTTTACTTCTATATGTTTATTCTCATCTTTCAAAGTTCCATCTCCATTGCATAGCTTCTTATAAGCTTGTTCAACCTCTGAATCACCTATTTCTGCAATCTTGTAGTGTATAAATGCTTGAACATCCTCGACGAGAAAAACCCTAGCTGGTATTCGCAAGAATGCTCCAGCATCGTCAGGTTGTGAGGCAACCTCAAGGTGAATCTTGTAGTGTGGTTCCTCACATGCCGAATTCTTGATGAGCTTAAACTCATCCTTCTTTATGTTCTTCGATTTCACAGTTCTTGAAGTTGCAACCATTTTCAGATTTAGGGCTTTCTACGAAATACACGAAATAGAGTTGTCAGTTGTCGTAAAACTTACTGTATACACATGTTGTTGTTTCTAATATGCTTTGGAGTGGTGGTGGTGGTTGAGTTGTGGTCGCTCTGTGATCCTGTTGCTTTCTACTCAAAAATCACTCTCGTCGATCTGCTCTGGTCGTGGTGAACAATGAGTTCGTTATGTTACCCTTTTATAGTTGTTTGACCTAAAATTTGTGTCATTAATGCTTATCAACTCCTCGGTGTGTGAAGATGGAGTTTTTCAGTTAAGACTTCAACTTCCCTTTGGTGACAACATGATGTTTTGGGGTGGTCATTATACCTCTTTCTTTTACCAACGGGTTTTGGTGTTGCAAACAACTTATTCTCTTTGCTCGATTACTGACGAGGCTCGGTTTACACTAGCAAATTTTCTTTTAGCTGACACTTCTCGGTAAGTGTAGGTAGTCTCAGATTTGAGAGTGTACCAATGGATTTTGGTATGTATGCCTAATAGCATGGTTATCATAGATTTTAACTAGTATCATGATGCATCTTTACTTATGCTAATTTGGCATTTAATCAACATATTATGGAACTGATGTAAAATAATACATAATGTAATGCAGTTCCATACTTACTTGTTCTGCTTAAGTGGGGGTGGTGATGTCACTGGATCCATTGGATGGAGTGTTACCATTTGCATTTCTTGGTCCAGCTTCATCATTGTTTGAAGCTTTTATCCACATTTTTTCTCTTGCCCTCCAGATGTCTAAAATGGTATTTCCATTGGGATGTGTTGGTTTCTATCATTCGGTATCTACAGTCTTTCTTGAGATGACCAACTTTATGACAGTATAAGCATGATATTCTGGGGTTAGTCCAATCTCTGGACTTTCTATTCCACTATCTCATACAGTTTGCAGCAATGTGATCAAATCTTCCACATGTTGGACAATTTGTCCAAGTGTTGTAATCCCATACATACTGGTTACTGACTCTTTTTGGTTGATAGGGAGTTTCTTGACCTTTAGGCTTCCATGCTTGCCTTTTCTTTTTCTAGCATTCAAGAGTTGTGTGCCCATTCATTTTTCAAGTAGGACAGTATTTTTCCATGTAGGTTTCCTTCTTTGGTTGTTTCATCTCATACTTACATTCATATGCTTTATGTCCTTTCTTGTTACATTTATAACAAAATCCTATGAATAAAGATGTAGATTTATGAATACCTTTCATTTTGCCTCTGCATACATTTGATGTATGGCTTTACTTTCTACAGTGATTGCATGTCAGCTTTCTTGGTCTTGAATTTTCATAGACATTCTTTTGATAAATTTGATTTGATGATTCTCCATTCTCGGTAAAACCTAGACCGGTATTTTTGTTAATTCTTCGTTGTCCTTCAAGAAAATCATCCATTCTTTTATTGCTTTCTTCGGCCTTCTTGATAATTTCATTATGTTGGTGCTGAATTCTTATTTCATGTTTCAACTTTTCATTCTCATCCCTTATCTCACTAATAGCTTCTATTCTTTCAATGAGTTCAACATCTATTCAGTTTGCCTCTTGACTCATAAGAATAATCTGATTTGTAATCTCATGGTGATGCTCTGTAAGTTTTTGTATTTCAGACTCTTTTTCTTGTAGCTTTTCCTGTAATCTTTCTTTTGTCATCAATAGCTAGTGTTATTTATTACTCAGCTTGCCTAGCATTGTTCATGACATCAATCATCCTTACCATTTATGTCTCTTGACCGATTTGTAGAGATTTAACTTGTCCATCCAGATGTAGATTGATTTCAGTTAGGCTTGTGATGCTTTCTTCTGATGTGTCTGATGCTTTGCTTGTAGTTGATCCTAAAGATTCAAAGAAATCCGGTATCTCTTCCTCATGATAGTCTGTCTCATTATAGTGAGATGTCATAATATTTCTTTCATCTAACAGTTGTCTCATGTTGATTCTAGCTTCTTTATACTGTTCATAGAACATCTGAATTTCTAGCTTCTTATTTTCAATAATCTTGTCGAGTCTGTACTTCTCCATTATATGATCTTTTCTCTTAATCCTTTAAGATTTTTTTTTTAAAAAGATACTTAGCTCTGATACCATTTGTTGGAATTAATGGGAAGTGTGTACTAAGAGGGGAGGGGTGAATCAATACCTCTAAAACTTTTGTATCCTTTAATCAATTAACCATTGTGTAATCAATTGTATATCCATTCATCTGATCTATACTATCTTGATGTGAGTTATATTAATTCATAAACTTAACATACATGTGAACATTCATAGAAACATTCATGAAAGTAATTTACACATAACATAAGATATGATATCGTATAAAACTCCTGTTAGGAAGTAAAAATTGCAGTGGGGATGGCACCCACAAATCTTCACTATCTATAGATTGGAAGGGGTCGGTTAAGGCTTACAATTTGATCACTTCTCATGATCTACCGAGTTAAGATTATTTATGGATACCTATTAAAGTCTACTTGGTTAAGAGCTTTAGCAACACTGTTGAGTGTGCACTCAGTTAAGAGATTTGTAGTTGGACTGTTAAATCCACATTCCTTAAAAGGATTTTTACACTTTGCTCCACTTGTTAGAATGATAGAAAATTACAATTTGACCTGGTAAACGCAATCTCTTATTTTTGATATAGATCCATTTAAGTTTACATGAATAATATTATCACCTAATGTGATTGAATAATACCTCTAATTCTCGGTAGCCTATGTTCTTGGTTTGTGCTAACCAAATTCACCTTTTGTTGTTATGGTTCTTGAAACTTTCAATCTGATCAATAGATGTGCTTGTAGGATTCATTTATTCTCTCTTCTATTTTCACAGATGTATAATGAATGATTGCATCATCTATTTATAAGATGGATCGACATCATCAAGTTTCACAAAAAACAATGTTAACTCTAAGATCAGGTTTACAACTTTACCTTGATCTCCTAGTCTATGTGTTTTAAATCAGTTAGACTAATTAAAGCACTTACATTCATGTTTCTTGTCCCTAAAAAATGGTTTTAAAAACAAATCAAGAGTCTATAAATAGAATAAGACTACTTTATCTGACGTGGAAATTAGATCCACTTTTTGCAGGCTGCAAGTAACTCTCAGTTTCTGACGGTTGGTTATGCTCTGAAATTAGTTGACTGTCTTTTAGTTTTGTTCTCTCAATTTTCTCTTTAACTATTTCTTTGGTTTGCACTATGTCCTACACATCGAGTTCCTCTGTCAAGTTCCTCTTTATCCTTCTGACTTTGCATTTTCGGTGTACACACAAATTTGTGTCGTTGGTGTTGGAATTAATGGGAAGTAGTACTAAGAGGGGAGGGGTGAATCAGTACCTCTAAAACTTTTTGTACCTTTCAAAATTCACCATTATTAATTATTGATTACTGCATTACCGACCATAAATGTTTTTCTTTCTTATGCATGTATTGTTCATTCACAATCTTTAATATTTTACAACATTCATACAAACATTCATGAAAATGATAAACACATAACACAAGTTATTGTATCGCAGAAAACTCTTGTTAGGAAGTAAAAACTGCAGTGGGGATGGCACCCACAAAACTTCACTATCTGCAGAATGGAAGGGGGTCAGTTAAGGCTTACAATTTGATTACTTCTAATGATCTACCTAGTTAGGAGTATTGAGGTGGAGACCTGTTAAGATCTACTTTGCTAAGAGCTTTAGAAACACTAATTTAAGTGTGCACTCAGTTATGAGATTTACAATAGGACAGTTAAGCCCACCTTTCTTGAAAGGATTTCATTAGTGTACTACACTTGTTAGAATGAGTAGAAAACTTGACCTGACTATATACAATCTACAATTGTTGATTACAGATCCATTAAGGCTCTCAGAATAATAATATCACCTTAACTGATTGACGAATACCTTTTCTCTACTTGTCTGTAGCCTCTGTTCTGTTCTTGAAACTGATTGATTCAATTTATGTCCTTCTGCATGAATTCTATTTTCTGGTTACTAGATGCTCTTTGTGGCTACTATCTTCATTGAACAACTATTCTCAATAGTTTGAGCATCTATTTATACAATTCTTTGACCTATTCTAGAATCACGCATTACAATGTTAACTCTTAGATCCAAGGTTTACAACTTGACCTTGATCTTTAGTTTGCATTTTTTAAATCAGTAAAACTAATTAAAACAATATTAAATATATCTATTCCTCTGCACATAATGGATTTAAAAGTAAATCAAGAATTTGTAAATACAACTTCAGTGATTTATCTAACGTAGAAATTCAGATCCACTTTTTGCATGATGTAACTGACTATCGGTTCTTGGTCGTTGGGTAGAACTTGAAGTCTATCGGCATTCCTTTGTTGAACTGTTCGTCAGGTTCCCTTTGTCTGTCGGGTACCTCTCTTTTTTGTTTCATCGGGTTTCCTTTTACCTTTTTGTCATCGAATAACACTTAACAGTGTTTGTCAGGTAACCTTGGCGTCGGATAGTCTTGTTCCTTGTCTGTCAGTGTAGAGTAAACTAATGGTGCAGATCATGTTTTTCCTTGAGTATACTAATGGAAAAATATAATGCCTTCAATCTCCCCCTTTCACATTAGTATCAAAAACTGATATGTGCATAATACTAAAGTGTTTAGTATGTACACCATGTTTATATCCTTGTCATTATATGACTCCCCCTATCTGTATGCATCGGTATAGTATAAGTATATGTACATGTATACTATACATTCTTTGTTCTTTTCTATGTATGTATGTACATAATATTTCCTCTTTCTTTTACTATACATATTATTTCCCCCTTTTAACTGAGGTGAGTGAACATATCAATTTCCCCCTTTCTTTGATACTTATGACAAAAATGTACAACTTATAATATGTCAAAATTGTGACAAAAATGTGTAACTTACAATGTGTCAAATATATTGGAATGGGTTGTCTTGATATCTTTGAGCATTTTCTCCCATTTTTCTTTCAGTTGTTCTAGTGCCATGTGTTGTAGCTCTAGCCTTGCATGCATATCATAAATGTTGTCGAGAACAGACATTTCAGGGGTGTTAATTAGTGTATTTTCCTCTGTCACATGTTGTTGTAGGAGTGTAAGTGTCGGTAAGAGCTTAGCTTGGAGCTCATTTACCTCATCTTTGTACTTCATCTCTGCAAACTGTATGTCTTGTTTTAGTTTCTGATCTTGTTTTATTTTATCATTGTGCAATTTAATTGCTTCTTTATTATTGGTGAAATTTTGTGCACTAGATTTAAGATCAGCATCAATTTTTGCTATCTAGTCAGTATACTCCTGAGTGAGTTGACCTAGAGTGCACAATTTATGTATTAAGGTAATAGCTTCTGATATAATTGGATCAATTGTACTTACCAATTCAGATAGCTTAACCTTTTTTAGTGCCACTTCCTAGCTTATCTTCTCGGCTAGCTTGAACTCATACTTTTGTTCAAGTCTCTCTTCCATAACCTTCTCAGCATCAATATTCTGAGATGTTATTGCATCTGTGATAATTACCAGTTGATCAAGAATTGGAGCTTTTTGATCAATATCTACATCAGGTACAATCTGTTGAAGTATTCCTCTTGCTACTTCTAGTACCTTGGCCTCTTTTTCTACTCTTTTTAGTTTGTCTTGAATGGATTTTCTCTCACAGAGTCTGGCATACCTCATTAATGTAGTTGGATCCAATGTCCTTGGATCACAAACTGGAATCTCAATGATTTCATCCAGAGTTACTGGATTCTTATGCTTTCCCTTCTTCTTCTTCTTTGAGATTTGTGGGGATGCAGAGGTATGAACTACCATATCTAGTTCATAGTTTCTCTCTGAAGTGCTTGTTGAAGGTCATGTGGAAGATGCTTCTTGTGTTTTCTACTCGGGTGGCCCCTGTCGGTTTGGTGAAGACATCTCTCCTTCAACCTTGGGTGTCTCTGCAGATTTTTCTCCTGATTGCTTCTCCTTCTCATCTTGCTTTGCTTCTTCACCTTTTTTTGTCTGTGTGTCCCCTTGTTCCTTTTGTGTTTCCTCTTTATTTTGATCAGCAGACTTATCTATCTGATCATCGGTTGTAGCATTATCTGTAGTTGTTTCCTTTGTATTATCTGCGGTGTATTTTTCTTCAGCATCACCCTTGTCCTCGGGTGTGTTTGTGTCTTTTATAGTAGATCCATCATTAACCTCTAAAATATTGATTTCCTTCATTAATACAGGCATATTTCTTTGAGTGGTAGCTTGTGTTGTTTCCAGAGTGGTGTCCTGCTCATCGGTTTGATCTTTTTGAGTATTGACATCCTCATATGTTTGCACTTGGTTTGTAGGGTCTGGTTCTTTGGAGTCGATGACTGAAGTGTCCTGCACTTGTTCATCAGCAACATTCATAACTTTATCATTTGATGTCTTCAATTGTTGTTGTTGTCCTTGATCCTTAAGTGTAATAAATATTACATCTTCTTTCTTCTGAGGATCTTTGTCAAAATCATAGCTGGTGATATCTTAGATGTCAAGATCATCCATGGCTGTGTCTAATTTTATGGGCTCATTATCACTTTCAATATTTTCTAGAGCAATGTGCTGAGAACTTGCATTGTCTATCTCCTCCTCTCTGTGAGGTGTGTTGGTGAGAAGTAATTGATTATCACCACTTGTTGACTCTGCCAGTAGATCTAGGAGTTGTCTCCATTTAGTTTCATTCATTTTTTCCAGCTCTATGAATTTGCATTCTAGTACTTTGTAAGCCCTTATCTTGGCTACAAATTTTCCTTAATGCTTCTTCATGATCTCTTTGATTTCTTCAATTTTAGATTCGGGAGGCATTAATGTTACTAGTACCCTCTCCCTTGCTTCTCTCTCAGTCTGAAGAGCATATGATCATTGTTGGTATATCCTTTTAGCTAGCTCTTTAGATATTTGATTGAAAAATTCTACAGGTGCATATTTGTATTTGATCATTGACTTTATGACTGTCTCTTGTATCTTATTCTGGTCCTCTGGTTTTAGTGTGTCCCATTGTCTGATTTTCTTATCAAACATAGTACTTGTTGTAGCAATGGATTCTACAGCTTCATCAATTGTTTGATTCCTATAGTTCTTCTTTGCCACATCAGGCTCATCATCTTTAGTGTCCCCTATGTCATCCTTTTTCCTAACCAACCTTTTCCTCTTCTTTGGAGGTGTTGTTTTTATAGTTTGTTGTCTTGTTCTTTTAGTTGGCTGCTCCCTCATATAGGTCCTTACTTGACCTTTCTTAAGAGGTGTTGTATCGGTAGCAATAGTTTGACTCCTTGTCCTCTACTTCTTTGCAGGAGGTGGAGGTGGAGGTGTATCAGATTCAATCTCCTTAGAATATGATTTCTATTCTTCTTGTTCCTCACCGATGGTGCCCTATTCATCAGTTTCCTCTGGTTTTTCTTGTTCTTCTTCTGTGATGGGGAGGTCACCTAACTCTCTGAAATTCCTACTCTCTTCTAGGAATCTCACCTGGAATCCTATTCAATTCAGGACTCTCTAGACTCACCCTTGAGTCTTTTAGGGCTATTATCAGACCCTAACCAGAAGGACTATTCTGTTCCCTCTCTCCTAGGTTCCCTACCCACCGAAATGTTTTACTCCTCACTGTCTCTCACTCTTCGTGACTGAATTCCCTACAGTCATGCACCTTCTGACTTATCTATCTTTCCTACAAGTCTCTAACCGGACCATAGGCTCGCCTAGGACTTGTCTGCAAACTCGACTAGCTTCTCATCCAACACAAACACAGAAACAATCATAATATACATGGAGGATGCTTCTTGACTNTCACAATCCATGGAACAGATTATCAGAGTCAAGAAGCACCCATATTTATCTAACAGAAACAAAACAACACTTTACAGAACTCTGATCAAAATAAAAGAACACTCAAAGTACAGACAAAGCTTCTCTTTATTGATTTGCAGAATATTACAACTCTCTGTTAATCTACAGAAGTTCTCCGTTACTAACTAACTCCAACTCTGAACTGTCTGAATGCTTTCTCAGATTCTTCTTCTCTGCTTTATCTCTGGCTTCTCCTCGATTCTGTAACCCTGGTGGTTACCTATCGATCTTAGTCCTCCAGCTGTTCTCTGTTCTTCATGCTCTCTACAAACTGTCATCTCTTCTCTGCATGGTCGACATTCTGGACAGTCTCTTTTCCTTCGTGTCATTCTCCTTTCTGTTTTGGCGGTTATGACCTTTTCAACAATTTCTCTTATCGACACGTCAGCACACTTTATCATTCAACTGGTTCTGCTCTTCATCGCATAGTCGCGAATGAAAATCCTTCTTTATGTCTTAGTCTGCGACTGAGCGATTACTTTCTCATCGCGCTCTCGCTAT
>MU222749.1:228864-247843 GCA_018584345.1 Thuja plicata
TTGCGACTGAGCGATTACTGCTCGTCGCGCACTCGTCATGCTTTTCACTTAACCGTCAAGTCACCTGCGACCTTGCGATGCACAAGGTGTCGCTCACTCGCACACCAGGACTGAACTGTTTGTCTTTTCGACTGAGCGATTGATTTCACCGTCGCGCTGTCGCGCCGTGTTTTATCTGACTGCAAATTGACTCGCGACTGGGCGATGAGCTGCTCGTCGCATTGTCGCGCACTATCTTTCCTGCTAGCCGTCTGCGACTGAGCGACTAGTTCCTCATCGCGCACTCGCGCACTAATAGACTTAACTCATAACTAGCTCGCGAGTGTGCGATGCATTCCTTTTCTGCTCTCTACTGGCTCCGCGACTGAGCGACAATGCAAAACATGACTTGCTCATTATGTGACCTTGATCAAAACTTGTTCAAAATTGCTGGGGCTAGGGTTTTGAGCTAAACCCTAGGGTGCTCTGCACCATTCTGTAACCGATAGAATCTTCTTGAGATTCTTAACCATTTTATCCTTTTTGTTCACAGTTTTCTTGATTTCTAGGCCTTGTTTTATCTTTGATTTCACCTCTTCATAGGTTCCAAACCTTGGTTGTTTTTTGTCAACAGGATCATTTATTAGTGCATCAATTGCACTTGTAGCTTGATCAATATTAATCTCATAATCCATTGGTGCTAACCAAGTTGTCCTTGGTACAACTAGTTTGATATCGGTGAAATATGTGTCCACCATGAAACATATTTTATCTTTATGTTGTTCTATCAATTGCTCAAGGATTCTAGTCCTTTCCATCATCTTTTCCTTGAACTCAAGGAAGTATGCAGACATAACAAATTCAAAATTGTCCCCTAGTGACTTAATCAGTTCACTAATCTATTGTGTTACCAGTTTGGTAGTGTCCCATTTTACTTTTCCTACTAAAGGAAAGTACTCTTGAAAATAGAAAAATATACACATGATAAGTGATCCAAACTTACATGTGTTGGTCGATGAAGACCTGATTCTGTGCATGTTCTCATCAAGTTGTTTGAGTAGAATCTCACATAGATCCATTTGGATGCCTTTGGTTACTATCTTGTAGGCAGTACTAACTGATGTTAAAGATATTTTGTTCAGTCTACTTGCTTGAGATATTTTGTAACCAATCACACATGCCCCAAACTTTAGTTCTTCGTTGGTGGTGGTGTTTACCTTGAGACCTATGTTAACCCATTCAGCTTTTGTCAGCTTTTCAACCTCTGGCCTTAAAGGATGCTTATGTGCCTTAGGCTTTTCAGTTATTGGATAACTGATGATAGCATGAAGAACATCCTTGGTGATTTGTTTGCGTTGATCCAACCACAATTTCTTGTCGTGCATTCTGCTAAGAACCAACCTGATCCAGTCAGTCTTGAATTCCCTCAGGAAATGTAGGGAATTAGTTAACCCTTTAACTTCCAAGTGTTTGTGTTCTTCCTTCAGGTTGCCTTCAGCATCATAGAGCTTCATATAAGCTTTATCCATCTCAAGATCACCTATCTCTGCAATTCTGTAGTGAATATAAGACCTAACGTCTTCTATGAGCAAAACCCTAGGTGGGAATTATGAAAACGCGCTGGTTTCATCGGGTTTCGATGCAATTTCTGGGCAGATCTTATACTTAGGCTCTACACATGTGCTATTCTTGATCAGCCTAACCACGTTCTGTTTATAATTTTTTATCTTAGCGGTTCTTGAGGTGGTTGCCATTGTTTTTTAGGTTTTAGGGCTTTCTTGAAATTTGGACTTTCTTGAAAAATGACGATAAAAAGCTTTGGGTGCCCTCGATAGTTACTTCAATCCATGGTAATGGTTAATGACCTAGTTGCTATGAGTTGAATCGAGTCAAGGACACTTATGCTTTCTTCTCTTTAATCACTCTATTTTTTGCTCTGCTTTCTCTTCAAATCACGGGTGCAAAATGAAGTTGTCCCATCATCTATTTATAGGTTTTTGCCCTAAGTTAGCAATAAATGCTTCAACGAATCGTTGGGTCATAAAGACGGAGTCCATTGGGATGTCTTTCAAAATCATCATCGATGTTGACATGATGCTTAGGACAGTTAACCATTTTGCTTTTATCGACGGATATCGGTATTCTGTCATGACAACTCTGTGACTTTGCCTTCTTACCGACGGGTGTCGGGTTACATTAGTAACTTAGTCATTTTATGTGTTGACCAACAATTTCTGGTAAGTGTAGATAGCTCATCCATTTTGTTCACCGATGATTTTCAATATAAGTATACAGACGGGGTTGTTTTCTCAGAATTGCAACAAGTAACATAATATGCATCTTTATTATGCAGGTTTTGACTATTTATCAATTTGTATAATGGAACTGATGCAAAATATGAATTGGTTTAATGCAGTTCCATACTTACTTGTTCTGCTTAAGTGGGGATGGTGATGTCACTGGATCCATTGGATGGGGTGTCACCATTTGCATTTCTTGGCCCAGCTTCATCATTGCTTGAAGCTTTTATCCACATTTTGTATCTTGCCTTCCAGATATATGCAATGGTGTTTCCATTGGGATATGTGCTTGTCTCTGTCAATCGGTCTTTGCAATCTTTCTTGAAGTGACCAACTTTATGACAGTGTAAGCATGCCATTTCGGGGTTTGACCATCCTCTAGACCTTTTGGTCCATGCTCTCATGTAGTTTGCAGCAATGTGACCATATCTACCACATGATGTACAGTTTATCCAAGTATTGTAATCCCATACATATTGATTACCAATTCTCTTTGGTTGATAAGGAGTTTCTTGTCCCTTAGGCTTCCATGCTTGCCTTTTCTTTTTCCAGCATTCTTCAGATGTGTACCCATTCATCTTGCAGGTAGGATAGTATTTGTTCATGTAGGTTTCCTTCTTTTGTTGTTCTATCTTAGTCTTGCATTCATAATCCTTATGTCCCTTTTTGTTACATTTATAACAGAATCCTATGAATGTAGACGTAGATTTAGGAATACCTTTCATTTTACCTCGGCATACATTTGATGTGTTCCCTTGCTTTCCACAATGCTTGCATGTTAGTTTTCCGTGTCTTGGATTTTCATAAACATTCTTTGAATTTGCTTGATTGGATGATTTTCCATTTTCGGTAAAGCCTATACCATTGTTGTTTTTGACTCTTCGTTGTCCTTCAAGAAACTCATCCATTCTTTTATTGCTCTCTTCAGCCTTTCTGATAATCTCATTATGATGTTGCTGAATTCTAACCTCATGTTTCAGCTTTTCATTTTCTTCTCTTAGTTCACCGATAATATGTATTCTCTTAATGAGTTCCACATTTATTCTGTTTGCTTCTTGACTCATAAGAATAATCTGATTTGTGAGATCATGGTGATGCTCAGCATGTCTTTGAATTTATAACTCCTTTTCTTATAGTTTCTCTATAATCTTCCTTCTATCATCAATAGCAAGTGTTCTTTCTATTTCAGTTTCTCTAGCAGAACTCATCACATTAATCATTCTTACCATCTGGCTCTCTTGACCGATTTGCAGCATCTTTATTTTCTCTGTCAGATGTTGATTGATCTCCTTTAGATTTGTGATGTTCTCTTCTAATGTATCTGATGTATTACTTGCATTTGATCCTGAAGATTCAAAGAAATCTGGAATCTCTTCTTCTTGATAATTGTTTTCATTGTTCCGGGTAGCCATGCCTTTCCTCTCATCCAATAGTTCTCTCATCTTGATTCTAGCTTCTTTATACTATTCATAGAATATTTGTATCTCAAGCTTTTAGTTCTCAATATTCTTATCAAGTTTGTACTTCTCCATTGTATGATCTTTTCTCTTAAGTCTTTAAGTTTTCCAAGAAGAGACAAATCTCTTATACCAATTGTTGGGATTAATGGGAAGTAGTACTAAGAGGGGAGGAGTGAATCAGTACCTCTAAAAAAATTTGTACCTTTCACAATTCACCATTAGTAATTATTCATTACTACATTATCGACCATTACTGTTGTTCTTTCTTATGCATGTATTGTTCATTCACAATCTTTAATAGTTTGCAACATTCATAGAAACATTCATGAAAATGATAAACACATAACACAAGATATGGTATTGCAGAAAACTCTTGTTAGGAAGTAAAAACTATAGTGGGGATGGCACCCACAAAACTTCACTATCTGCAGAATGGAAGGGAGTCGGTTAAGGCTTACAATTTGATCACTTCTGATGATCTACCCTGTTAGGAGTATTGAGGTGGAGACCTATTAAAATCTACTCTATTAAGAGCTTTAGAAACACTGATTTAAGTGTGCACTCAGTTATGAGATTTACAATAGGATGGTTAAGCCCACCTTTCTTGAAAGGATTTCATTAGTGTACTACACTCATTAGAATGAGTACAAATGTTGACCTGACTGTATACAATCTACAATTGTTGATTACAGATCCATTAAAACTCTCAGAATAATAATATCACCTTAAGTGATTGATGAATACATTTTCACTACTCGTCGATAGCCTCTATTTTGTTGTTGAAACTGATTGATTCAAATTCTGTCCTTTTGCATGAATTATGTTGTCTGGTCACTAGATGCTCTCCATGGCTACTATCTTCATTGAAAAATTATTCTCAATAGTTTGAGCATCTATTTATACAATTCTTTGACCTATTCTAGAATCACGCATTACAATGTTAACTCTTAGATCCAAGGTTTACAACTTGACCTTGATCTTTAGTTTGCATGTTTTAAATCAGTAAAACTAATTAAAAAAATATTAAATACATTGTTTCCTCTGCACATAATGGATTTAAAAGTAAATCAAGAAGCTATAAATACAACTTCAGTTACTTATCTGACGTGGAAAGTCAAATCCACTTTTTACGGGATGTAACTGACTGTCGGTTCTTGGTCGTCGGGTAGAACATGAAGTCTGTTGGCATTCCTTTGTTGAACTGTTCATCCGGTTCCCTTTGTCTATCGGGCACCTCTCTTTGTTGTTTCATTGGGTTCACTCGTCGAGTTTCCTTTTACTTTTTTATCATCGGATAAAACTTAATAGTGTTTGTTGGGTAACCTTGGCATCGAATAGTGTTGTTCCATGTCTGTCGATGTAGAGTAAACTGATGGTGCAGATCATATTTTTCCTTGACTATACTAATGGAAAAATATAATGCCTTCAGTCAGTTATTTTTATACTTAGCAATTTTTGGTGCTCTTTATATCAGTTTTTTGGTTTTCTCTGTCCTGTCTTTCGGTGTATGCTTACCGAAAGTGTTGTTTTCATACTAATGGAAAATTAATGTCATCATATACATCTATATATATAATGTTTTGACCTAATTAAGATTCACGCTTTTCTTGAATAACTCTAATGATCAAAGGTTTACAACTTGACCTTGATCTACTAGTTTGTATGAATACAATCAGTTAACTAATTGCATCCACATATTACTCTATTCTTGATCCACAACAAATGGTTGTCTAGCTAAGCATAAATTTTTTTTAAAGATTAAAGTACTTTAGCTGACATGTAGTTTGAGATCCACTTTTCTCAGGAATAAAACTGTCTCTAGGTAGACTGTGTTTGGTGATGTCTCTGTAGACTGTGCTCGGTGATGTCTTTGTAAACTGTGCTCGGTGAAGTCTCTGTAGACTATACTTGGTGAATTCTCTATGGGTTGGTGCTTGGTGATCATTGCACCCAGTGTTCAATATATTTTAGTGACCACTGTGTATGGTGAAAGCTTTCACTCGGTGATCATGTGACTGACAGTCCAAAACTGTTTGCTTATTATACTAATGACAACTTCTGATCCTTTGAGGATTATCAATCTCCCCCTTTGGCATTAGTATCAAAAACTGATGTGCAGTATATAAACCAAGTGTTTTACCTTTTCAATGAATCCCCCTATGTGCATGGCTCAGTGCAATGCTTCCCCTTTGTAATGTATACATGTTTTCCTTGGTACATTTTCCCCTTTGTGGATACAATGTAAGTACACATGTTTTTCCCCTTTTTTGAAAATAATGACAAAGATGTAGTACTTATAGCTTGTCAAATATTTTTGAATGGGATTTTTGTATTGTTGCCATTAGCTTGTCCCATTTTTCCTTGAGGTGCTCGAGGGTCATGTGCTCCAAAGTGATTTCAGCGTGCATGTCATAGATACTCTCTGTGACTGACATCTCTGGGGTGGCAATTAGAGTCTTTGCCAAAGTCATGTGTGTCAACACCAATGTGACATTCAGTAGTAACATAGCTTGTAGCTCGATTACTTCATATTTGATTTTTCTTTCTACCTTTTGTATCTCAAGTCTCAACCATTTATATTCTACGATCTTCTCATAATACATTTGGAATGCATTTTCTTCAGTTCATAGACTTTGTGCACTAGTTTTTAGATCTTCATCTATTTTAGCTATCTGTTCACTATGCTCAGTAGTGAAGTGCTCTAGTGTGCATAAATTTTGAACTAAGTTGACTACTTCTGATATAACTAGTTCTAACATAGTTACTAGTTTGGGAAGTTTCACCTTATTCTCTGTCACTTCTTGGCTGATTTTCTCGGTGAGTTTGTACTGGTACTTCTCTTCTTCTCATTCCTCTATGACCTTCTCGACGTCTATATTATGTGATGTGATTTCTTTGGTTAGAACTGAAAGTTGATCAATTATGGGTGCAGTTTGATCAATTTGTGTGTCTGGTACTACTTGCAATAGTATTTCCTTGGTTGTTTCCAGGACTTGTGTATTCTTGTGCTCCTTTGTGAGCTTGTCATGTATTTCTTTCCTTTTGCATAGTTCTCCATACCTTGATAATGAATCGAGATCTAGTGCCCTTGGATCAAAGTCAAGTATGTCTATTATCTCATCAAGTGTTACTGGTTTGCTTCCTTTCTTGTGCTTCTTCTTCTTTTGAATGGTGTTGGAAGCAGGGGAATGAAGGATTATAGCAAGATCCTTTTCTTGCTTTGTTTCTTTCGATGATTGCTTGGGAGGTGTGGTTCTTTTGGTATGTTTCTCGGGTGAACCTATTGTCCGGTTGTAGACATATCTACTTCAAATTTTTCTTGACCTGCAGCCTTGTCTGCCTCTTCACTTGTTCTTGGTAGGTGCATCACATTGTTTGTCCTCTCCACTTGTAGCTTTCTTATCCTTGTGTCCATCACCTTTTTCCATCGGTATGTTTGCATCAGGCTCAGGTGGTGTCTTCTGTGATTCAGTAATCACATTGATAGCTTGTAGTAAGTAAGGAATTTTGGCTAGTATAAGTGCCTGTACAACATCAGTAGTGACTTGTTCACTTGTTGGCTCGGTGTCAATGGTGACATATTCATCTACCTTGGCTTCATTAGCAGGATCTTCATGGGTAAAATCTTGTATGGTTATGTCTTGCTCCCCTAATGATTGCAATATTTCAAGAATATCATTCATGACTTGCTTGCTTATGTGGTTAAGTCAAAGGGAATGATATCCTCGATGTCATTGATGAAAATATGTTCGAGGCTCGGTGTAGCCTCCTCCTCATTTTGATTTGTCTTAGTTAGATCCAGTACCTTCTTGGTTGGGTTAATGATTTGTGTCCAAATCTTATTGCTTTCTATATCAATCTCTTCTAACCTGTCTTGCAGTACTTTGTATGCTCTTGTCTTTGCAAAAAAATTCTTGGAGTGCTCCTGCATGGTTGAGTCAATTTCTTCAACTGTGGACTCGGGCATGAATGTAACTAGGGATCTCTCCCTCATATATTTCATGTGCAATGCATATGTCCACCTAGCTGATATCTTATCATTTAGCTCTTGTGGAATACGAGCATTGAATTGTATAAGTACATATTTGTATGCAATCATCATCTTGATTATGTTAGGGTTTGACAGAACCGGAACAATATAAGAATAAACAATTATACGCAGAAACAATAGAAGAAATAAACTAAATGCAGATAACACACAGATTTAACGTGGTTCACCCAAAACCTGGGCTACGTCCACCTACACAGCCGTCCAACCTTTCTTATTATCCAGCAAAAACATACACCACAATACGATGCATTATACATCTCAAACGCTTATAACATGCGTTTTAGGGCAACCTCTAAAATTGACCATTTTAGGGTTTTACAATGTCGGTCTTCTTTTTCCCGAAAAAGCAAATCTCTTTCCCGAAAAAGCACAATATCAACATCTACTACATGATCAGTCACCAAAATATCAACAGATTATGGCCTCTTCTATTTTATTCTGATCCTCGGTAGACAAAGTTAGCCATTGTCTAATCTTGTGATGTGATATATTGTCAGTATTGATGATGGACTATGCAAATTTATCAATTGTCTTTGTTAGTTTGGCCTTTTCTACTTGGAGTCTTTGTTCTCTTTCATCCTTTTTAGTGTCATCCTTGTCTTCTTTTCCTCTTAGATATCTCCTTCTCTATTTCATTGTTGATTGCCCGGTTGAAGATATATTCTTTCTTTTCTAATAAGTTCTCATAGTTCCTTTCTTCAAGGGTGGTGAGTCTACCTCTTTTGTTGTTTTGCTTCTTGTTCTTGATGCAGATGTTACTTCAGTAACTTTTGATTTCTTGGCTGGTGGCACATCTGATTTGGTAGAATCTAAGTCACTTAATTCTTTACTTTCACTGATGGGTGACTGTTCCTTGGTGATATCTATTTGTTGTTCCAACTCTTCATCATTTACCGAAAGTTTCTTTTGAAGAGTATTCATTATTTTTGTCTTCTTCCACTCTATTTTCTTTACTACTAAACCAGTCTTTATTCTTGACTTGGCTTCCTCATATGTGTCAAATCTTTTCAAATTTTTGTCCACTGGTTCATTCAGCAGGGTTTCAATAGCCTTTGTAGCCTGATCAATTTCAATTTCATAGTCCAATGGTGGTAACCAAGTTGTTCTCGGTTGTGCAGGTTTGATGAGAGTGGTGTCAGTGTCTACTATAAAATATATCTCATCCTTGTATTTCTCCACTAGTTGAGCAAGGACTCTCATCCTATTCTACATCCTAGTCTTGAATGTGGCAAAGTAGCCATCCATTAAAGGTGTGAATTTATCTCCTAGTGACCTAACGAAATCACTAATATGTGCAGTAATTGGTCAGTTTGTGTCCCAAGTGACATTACCAACTGAAGGAAAGAAGTTTAGAAAATAGAAGAATGTGCACATTAGGAGGGAACCAAACTTACATGTATTAGATCGGGCTGATCAAATTGTTCTCATGTTCTCTTCTAGTTGCTTCAGTAGCAGCTCGGATAGGTCTAGTTGTAGTCCCTTCTTCACTATTTTATATGCAATTTCAACTGCTCCACATGCAATGTTGTTCATTCTTCTAGTTTGAAATATCTTGTACCCAATTACATATCCATTGAATTTCATCTCAGGGTCGGTGATTGAATTAACTTTCAAACCTTTGTCGTCCCACTCAGCTCCAGTTAAGTTTTCAATCTCGGAGCGTGAAGGGTGTTTTAGGGCTTTTGCCTTCTCGGTTATCGGATAACCAGCCACTGCATGAATCACATCCTTTGTAATTAGTTTTGGTTCATCCAACCACATCCTTCCATCATTCACTCTGTTGAGTAACATGTGTATCCATTCAATTTTGAACTCTCTCGGGAATAGTAGGGCATTGGTTAACCATTTCACCTCAATTTGTTTATGCTCATCTTTCAGGTTTTCATCCTTGCATAGCTTCTGGTAAGCTTCCTCAATCTCCAATCTCTGCAACCTTGCAGTGAATGTATGCGCAGATGTCTTCAACCAGAAAAATGCTAGGAGGGATACTCGAAAACTCTCCTTTGTCATCGGGTTGAGTAGCAACCTCAGGGAAAAACTTGTAGTTAGGCTCCTCGCAGGTTGAGTTCTTTATCAAGGCGATCTTTTTGTCCTTTGCATTCTTGATCTTCGTGACCCATGAAGTGGTTTCCATTGTTCGATAAATTTAGGGCTTCTTCAGAAATAGACGGTTAGCTCAGTGAGTCTAGATACTCACTTGATCTTTGTTGTGAGTGTTTGGAATCTGTTGGAGTAGCTTAGAATCTGTTGTGAGTTGCTCTGCAATCTTGTCACTCAAAATCTCTTTTCTTTTCTCTGTTCTTGCTCTTTATCGCTGAGTGAACGAAATGAGCTCTTGTCACCCTATTTATAGAGAATACCCTAAGTGATGCATTAAATGCTTTACCTATCACTCAGTCGACAAAGCGAAGATGCTCAGTTAACACATTAAAGACTTCAACTCGGTGAATATACAATACTCGATACAAAGTGTTAACTTGGTTTTCTTCCACATGTTTACCGATGATACTCGATATATAGTGTCAACTAGACTTATCTTTCATATGTTTACCGACATGTAGTTTATGCTCGGTTCATATTAACCGACCAGACTAGATTCACAAAACATAGCATGCAATACCATAGTACATCTTCATTCATGCTAATTTGGCATATTATCAATGAATGTTGGAACTGATGTAAAATATATCTTTGTAGAGTGCAGTTCCATACTTACTTGTATTGCTTAGGTGGGGGTGGTGGAATCACCTGATCCATTAGATGAGGTGTCACCAACTGTATTGCTTGGTCCAGCATTATCATTGTTTGAAGCTTTCCTCCACATTTGATTTCTCATTCTCCTGATGTCTTCAATAGTATTTACATTTGCAAAAGTGCTCGACTCTGTCACTCGGTCTCTGCATTCCTTTCTTAAGTGACCGACCTTATGACAGTGTAAGCATGTCATTCCAGGGTTAGTCCAGTTTCTAGATCTTCTTATCCATTTCCTCATACAGCTTGCAGCTATATGTCCATATCTACCACATGTTGTGCAATTTACCCATGTGTTGTAATCCCATACATATGTATTACTGACTCTTCTTGGTTGATATGAATTTTCTTGTTCTTTGGGCTTCTAGACTTGCTTTATCCTTTTTTCTGCATTCATGAAATGTGTGGCCATGCATGTTGCAAGAAGAACAATTTTTTCCATGTAAGATTTCTTCTTTGGTTTGTTCAACTTAGATCTGCATTCATGTGCTTTGTGTCCTTACTTGTTACAGTTATAACAATTACCTATGAATGTAGAAGTAGTTTTAGGAATACCTTTTGCTTTACTCTTGCAAACATTTGATGTGTGGCCTAGTTTTCCATAGTGACTGCATGAATGCTTCTTTGGTCTTGGATTTGAGTAGACATTCCTTTGATCAGCTTGGTATGATTATTCTCCATGCTCAGTATACCCTAAACCAATATTGTTGTTGAGTCTTCTTTGTCTATTTAGAAATTCATCCATTCTTTTTGCACAACCTTCAACTTTCTTGATCATATCATTATGTTGTTGTTGAATCTTTGTTTCATGCTTTATTTTCTCATTCTCTTATTTTAGTTCGCCAACAACTTCCAATTTTCCATTAAGTTCTATGTTCACTCGGTTGTCCTCATGACTCATAAGAACTATTTAATTGGTGAACTCAATGTGATGTTCAGTAAGTCTATGTATCTCAGATAAATAGCTAAAGTTCTTTCTTGTTCACCTTGTCTTGCATTATTCATAACATCAATCATTCTTACCATTTGTGTCTCTTGACTGGTCTGTAGTACTTTTACTTGTTCAGTCAGATGTTGATTGATTTCATTTAGATTTGTAATGCTTCCTTCAGAAGTGTCAGATGTATTACCAGATTCAGATCCGAATGAATCAAATAGGTCGGGTATCTCTTCTTCATGATAGTCAGTTTCATTGTAGCAAGATGTCATGACTTTTCTTTTAGCCAACAACTCTTTCATTTTGATTCTTGCCTCTTTGTATTGCTCAAAGAAAATATGTATCTGCAACTTCTGATTCTCAATATTTTTATCAAGCTTATACCTTTCCATTGTATGATCTTTTCTCTCAAGTGATTAAACTTTTCCAAATAAGAGATCCAGCTCTGATACCAATTGTTGGAATAATGGAAGGGTATGTACTGAGAGGGAAGGGGTGAATCAGTACCCTTAAAAATTTTTACACTTTAAACCTTAGTAATCATTGCTTGCATAACCGACCATTGTACCTTTTCTACTTTATGCATGTAATATCATAACATAAATGTAATTACATGTAAACAAACATAGAAACATTCATGAAACTCATTTACACATGACACTAGAATTGATAACGTAGAAAACCCCTGTTAGAAGGTAAAAACTGCGGTGGGGATGAAAGCCACAAAGCTTCACTATCTGCAGAATGGAAGGTGTCGGTTAAGACTACAAGTTGTGATCACTTCTGATGATCTTACTATGTTAGGAGTAACATGTTAGACTTGTTAAGTATACTCGGTTAAGATATTTCAGCAACACAATGTATGTGTGCACTCGGTTAAGAGATTTACAATAAGACTGTTAAGTCCACCTTCTTGAAGGATTTTTTCTGTTTTCTACAATTATTAGAGAGTAGAAAAAAATATAGATGACCTGATAGCTTGCAATCTTGAATTGCTGATTATAGATCCATTAAGTTCACAATATTGTATATCACATATTGTGATGGATAATACCTCTGTTTTGCTCGGTAGCCTTGAATGTAGTTCTTGATAACTGAATTCTCCTTTATCTGTCCTTGTGCATGAAACTCTCTGTCTAATCCATAGATGTCCTTTTGCGGCTACAATCATCATGTTTTTGATTGACTATACATCTATATATACAATGTGTTTTAACCTAATTAGGTTTCACACTTTCCTTGAATAACTCTAATGATCAAAGGTTTGCAATTTGACCTTGATCTCCTAGTTTGTATGAATACAATCATTTAACTAATTGTATCCACATATTACATTGTTCTTGATTCACAAAAAATGGTTGTCCAGCTAAGTATAAAGTTGTTTTAAAGATTAAAGTGCTTTAGCTGACGTGTAGTTTGAGATCCGCTTTTCTCGGGAATAAAATTTTCTCTTGTTAGACTGGTGTTCAATGATATCTCTGTAGACTGTGCTCAGTGATGTCTCTATAAACTATGCTTGGTGAAGTCTCTGCAGACTATGCTCGGTGAAGTCTCTGTGGACTGGTGCTCGGTGATCACTGTGCCCCACCGCCCGGTGATCAAAATATTTCGGTGACCACTGTGTATGGTGAAAGTTGTCCCTCAGTGATCATGTGACCGACGGTCCAAAACTGTTTTCTTATTCTACTAATGAAAACTTCTGATCCTTTGAGGATTATCACCTTCAGGTCCTTTTGATGCTTTCAGAGGCCTTCGCTAAGGGGATCCTCTTTCCCCTTACCTGTTCATTATTTTGGCTGAGGGTTTGGGTCGTTATCTAAATTTTCATGATGCTCAGGGCTTGATTCATGGGTGGCAATGACATAATGGCTTGCCACAACTCTCACATCTCCAGTTTGCAGCAGACACGTCTCTTATGGGATTGGCTCATCTTCGGGAAGCTAAATCTTTTAGGAAAGCCTTGGATGTTTACCTTACAACTTCAAGTCAAAAATTTAATGAGGATGAATCCTTCATTTGATTCTTCAATACCCCTCAGGCCATTCAGAGGTGTATTGTTGACATTCTGTGGTTCCAGATTGGGTCTCTTCCCTTTGTTGATTTGGGCATTCCTCTCAATATTGGTAGACATCGCAAGTCTTCTTGGTAGATTTTGTTTGACAATTTGCGTCAAAAGGTTAATCATCAAACTCACGGTTAGTTATCTATTGTTGCTCGATTAACTCTTTTAAAGTTTGTTATTCAAGCTCTTCCTATATACAGGTGTTTTGTTCAAGGTTATCCCATGTATTTTCTTCGAGATTTTGATGCCATGTCTCGTCAATTTATTTGGAGTGGGAATTTATCGAATGTTAAATGGAGCCTTAATAAGTGGGAAACTGTGCACAGACCTAAGAATGAGGGCAGTCTTGGCTTATGTCATGCTATTTTAAATGGGCAAGTTCTTGCTACTAAGTTACATTGGCGTTGGTGTACTAGCCAGAATCAACTTTGGGCCTGTATTCTCACCCTTAAGTATCTTCCATGTGTTAATGTGTTTGATGTTCCCTGCTTTCCATTGGTGGGAAGAGGTTCTATTATCTAGAATACTTTGAAACTTGGGTCTCAGTTGGTAAGGAATGGTCTCTTTTGGACATGTCATACAAGATCTCAAGCTTTTTTTGGCTGAATTCTTGGGATGGTCATCCTTCTATCCTTTCTATACATCCCCACCTTTAGGACCTTTGTGATACCTTTATTGTTGTTTTCAATTAAGGGTAAAAGCGGGTTTTATAGGGCCCCAAAAACCTTGTACAAGAAGACGCAAAACATATTCAAAGAAATCCCAAAACAAGGAACATACCAAGACCAAAATGAGGGTTTTGACAGCAGGCTCCCTCAACCTGGACCAAACAAAGATCAAGAAGAAGTACAAGCATACAAAGAGCAGAGCTAGGAACCAGAATCTCAACCCAAACCAAAGACCATCCCTCATTAATATTTACCTTTGGCCCCCTTCTTGTGGGATCGAAGGGTCGTATCAAAATAGGGCAAAGACCTCTTGGGTGTTTACCTTTAATTGTAATCCAATCATCTTCCACCTTATCTTCCGCATCTTGTCAGACCTCCAAGTCCACCACAGACGAAGGGACATCACCAATAGAGAAAGCATCAAAAGCCCTAACACGGTCCATAAAAGAATCAGCGGGAATGGAACTAATAGAACCTATCGAAGGGCCAGCCACATCCTTCTAGTTCAAAGAGTCCAAATCCAAAATCCCATCTCATGAAGAAGAGACAACACTCTTCTCAGGACTAGCCAAAATAAATCCTGAATTAGAGACAATCCCAATACCAACATCATCCAAAGAGATAGCGCCAGCAAAGCCAACAACATCAAACGCAGCAGAATTCCTAGCACAGTCCAGCACAAGACCATCTGGCACAAAGCCAATAGTAATATCCATCCCAATAGAACCTAAGGGGACAAGTCCAGTAGAAATGACAGCAAGAGAAACAACCACTGAGTCTACAAGACAAACAATGCCAACAACTGAATCTTGAGTACCGGTAGCAGGATCACTTGTCTTATCATTCTAAGAAGAGAGTTTGAAAATAATGTAATGATTAGAAGAGGCACTATTCTACCACGTAGAGAATTTCTTCATTTTCCCTTTCTCAATATCACACTTCGCCGCAACATGCCCTATTTTAAAACATCTCCTACACCTAAAGGGAGTGCCTTCATAATCCAGGGGTTGAATCCAACTACCCATAGAAGATGAAAGTTGGATCTTCTCAGGTAGCCCTTCAGACGTGACAATATCCACCAGGATACGAGCGTAGGTGGAATGAAATATATTATACGATGCAGTATCCACCATCAAGAATCACCAAGCGCCACACCCACTTCCTCCAAAACTGAATCAAGCCAAAGATGAAGTGCGAGATTGGGGAGTCTCACCCACACATGCATCTTGCTGAAAATTTCAGAGGCAGGATTAAAATGTGGATTCCAAGGTTTAACCATTAAAGGGAAATAATCCTCCCAACTGAAAAATTGATCACACAAAATAACCTTTTTGTCCACCGCAGAATCAAATTTTGCAATGAAGAAACCCTTGGCCATAGGGTAGATATGGTTAGAATCAGAAATAATGGGTTCCAAGCGCTTACAAATCCAAGCATGCAGCCCAGGAAGGTTGGGCCAAAAACTCTTAAATCTACAAATCACCACATTAGATGAGAGATCAGAGATAGTAAGAACCATATCATCAACAGTCTCCTCTTCCAGCGAAATAGCAATAGGATTGCAGACCGGAAAAGGTTTAATCACAAAGGACATAGGGCCAGGAGCAACAACCTTGCCACCACAACCAATAAGGTGGTCAGCATAAAAGCCCCCAACAGGAGCTTCCCTAGCAGAAGACGGTTGAATCGCCTCCCCTCAACCGGACCAGGACGGACACAGTCGGCAAACCCAACACCAAGAGCCCCATCACTAGAAGATGACAGAGAGCCATTGTCGTGAGGGCCAGCATCAAGCAGGGACGACTGCAGTAGACCAAACGAATGGGGAGGACCATTAGCCCCAGGTGGCGACTGGTCGAGAGAGACAATGGCATGAGTGCCAATAGGAGAAACTCTAACGCAAGAACCCATCGCAACATTTATTTGTTATTCAATACATTTAATGTTGTTGGTTGGGACATTGTTGATCATTTTAAGATTTTCTATAATTGTGGGTTGGAAGTTCGTTTTCTCTTGAACATCCTTCTAAATGGCCTCTAGGAGGATTTGACGAAGATAAGAAGGAGCTCGCTCATATTCTTAAGTCTTGGGAATGCACTACCTTGGCTAGGAAGGATGTTCTGGCTTGGGCAAGCAATGATTTGTTTGGAAAGTTTTTTGTTTCTCCAGGTTATATTAAGCTAGTGTGCCAGACTTTCGGGGACATTCATATTCCTTGGTGGAAACAAGTATGGTACAAGTTCTCATGGCCCAATTACATTTTTTTATGTGGTTTGTAGTTTACAATTAATGTCTTACTTGGGATAATTTATGTAAGCATGGTTTTTTGGACCCCTTGATGTGTGTGTTATGTCATAATAGTGAAGAAATTGTCTCTCATCTCTTTTTCCAATGCTCCTTCACTAGACATATTTGGCACTTTTGGTGGATGTGTGGAATCAAGTTTGTTGGAATGTCTCTTCTTTGGCTCAGTTCTTTGTTCGATGGGGAAAGGCTCGTGTAAAGACTTCTTTTCTTCATGGTGTTTGGACTCTTGGCCCTTCTTTTATTATTTGGCATATCTAGTTGGAGAGGAATCATCAAATCTTTCAAGATATGTTGTTGGGGGCTCACCACTTGTGGAAAATTGTCCATTCTTTGAGAGATTGTTATGGCTAAATGTGACTTGTCGGAGGCTATGGATCCTAGTGATGTTATTTTCTATAATTGTTTCCATTTTCCTCCACATGGACAACTCATGAGAAATAGATGCAAACACCCTCTTCGGAAGATAAATAGGGTGGGGAGGTGGCGTCCTCCTCTGTGGGGCATTCTAAAAATCAACACAGATAGGTCTTCTCAGGGAAACCCAGGTCCTGCAGGTATTGGTGGATTTGGTTGAGATAGCTTGGGGATTGTTCGGTTTATGTTTTCTATTTATAAAGGTCATCATACTAACAATTTGATGGAGGTTATTGCTATTTTTTTTGTTGTGGAGTGTACTTGTGCTCTTGGATGGAGAAAACTCATTTGTGAATCTAATTCATAGGTGGTGGTGCATCTGTTTACTCTACACCATTCTAAGGATGTTAGTTAGCAATTAGCTTTTTTTGTTAACCATATTCTTAATTTGTGTACTTCTTTGGATTATGTTACTTTCACTCATATCCCTAGGGAATGGAATGGAGTAGCAGATTGTCTGACCAAATGGGCTTCTAATCACATGCAAAATTAGAATATTTTGGATAAGGGTCAATTACCTCTGAGTTTGTCTCAATAGTTAGACCACCTAATAGATCTTGATAGGGATGTTGGATGCCCGTGTTCTGTATATCTTCTTGATTGAATAAATTTTCACCCCTCTTTTATTTTAATAGCATCTCTATCAACATAAAACCTATCAAGCCTACAATATATCCTTTTGGGTCCTTTCTGGAAGTGACACCAAGTGTGCCAGATATTCTTGAGTTCATTCCTCTTTCCTAGTAGAGGATCATTCAGCCTGAGCTTGTTGATCAACCAGACTCAAAAGAATTTCTCTTCTATTTTCCATTGGAACTTGGAACCCCCCAACTTATCAAAGGACTCTACTATTTCAAAGTCTCCCCATACCAACCATGGAATATTCTCCAACTGAGCAAGCCACTTCCATTAATCCACTCTACCTCTATAATCTTAGGGGCATAGATGTTACAAATGTCAAACTCTATGACATCCAGTTTTAGGACAACCTAGACAACTCTATTACAAGGAAAGGAGCCCCATCTACACACCTTGTTAGCCCATTTATCAATATTGCAACTCGTCCTTTACTTTATGATGATTAGTGGTGAAAGCCATTGCATCCTTCCATATGAATCTGAGACTAATATCAAGGTTCCACTATAATACTTTTAATTCTTGAAGGAGGAAATCAATACAAGTATGGCTAAGTAAAAATATTTTAACCACGTATTTCCTAGCAGGGGACTCCAGTCCCCTAAAGTTCCAAGATGTGCATTTAAACTCCATGATCACTTAGGGATCAGTGTCCATGGGAGCCCTAAATGATTTAAAACATTTGGGCAACTTACCTCAGGGTTTCCTTGTTGGAGATTTGATTCTGAACAGTTGAATGATTGTATGTTTGTCATTGATGACAACATATAATACTCAGCAGTACTTCTGTATGTACTTATCCATATGATGACATGAAGACCAGCGTGGATAGATACATGTTTTTGACATGTTTACTATGATATGTTCATACACACAGACTCAGATATGTTATTTCAGTAAAGATATGTAATTCTGTTAGTGACGGTTACAGTTCTGGAGGAATAACGGTTTAAGGCCGACGTATGTAACGTGTTGATCGAGTTGCACCTATCTTCATGATATGCGTGTGTATATTCATGATGCGTTATGAGTTGTTGATATTAATCTAAGCGCGCCAAATGTTTTTCAAGAAGATTGCAAAGTTATGGTTAAATTGATGAAGCTGACTCAGTGAAGCGACACGTCTATTCAGTTAGTACTTGCGTGGTTGTAATTATACTTGCGCACTTAGTAGAGCCAACAAGGATGTTAAGAAGAGTTGTCCTACAGGTCCCATGATCTCATACTTGGTGTATGTACTTATAGAAGGTCATTTGTAATGAGAAGAGTTGCGAAAGACAGAGATTAAAGAGCAGAGCAGAGTGTTGATGCAGCAAAGCTATATTTATCATATGTTGATAATATAGATGTTTATGTTGAAGCATTCAGAATACAGATTAGATTGTTATATTTCTTTACAAGAGGTTAAAGCATC
>MU222749.1:252732-266508 GCA_018584345.1 Thuja plicata
CAACATATAATACTCAGCAGTACTTCTGTATGTACTTATCCATATGATGACATGAAGACCAGCGTGGATAGATACATGTTGTTGACATGTTTACTATGCTATGTTCATACACACAGACTCAGATATGTTATTTCAATAAAGATATGTAATTCTGTTAGTGACGGTTACAGTTATGGAGGAATAACGGTTTAAGGCCGACGTATGTAACGTGTTGATCGAGTTGCGCCTATCTTCATGATATGCGTGTGTATATTCATGATGCGTTATGAGTTGTTGATATTAATCTAAGCGCGTCAAACATGTTTCAAGAAGATTGCAAAGTTATGGTTAAATTGATGAAGCCGACTTAGTGAAGCGACACGTCTATTCAGTTAGTACTTGAGCGGTTGTAATTATACTTGCGCGCTTAGTAGAGCCAACAAGGATGTTAAGAAGAGTTGTCCTACAGGTCCCATGATCTCATACTTGGTGTATGTACTTATAGAAGGTCATTTGTAATGAGAAGAGTTGTGAAAGCCAGAGATTAAAGAGCAGAGCAGAGTGTTGATGCAGCAAAGCTATATTTATCATATGTTGATAATATAGATGTTTATGTTGAAGCATTCAGAATACAGATTAGATTGTTATATTGCTTTACAAGAGGTTAAAGCATCGGCGCATAAAAGGAACTGGTCAGACAAGCAGTGTCACAAACAGCAGTTCATCTTGCTGATACAGTGTGTATCAAATAACCAGAAGGTTGTAGCCTTCACCACTTGGACAGTGAGTCCTCCATCCCTAACAGGGTTACATGTAAAAGACTCCTAACAGGGTCCGACCCTTAACCAGGTCAACTATACTACTACATTGTATTGTACAACTCCTAACAAGGTTGAAGAATCTTTTAACAGGGATTACTATAAATAGTATAGTTCTTTGTGGGTACTAATTCCCACTGGGGTTTTTACCATTTGGTTTTCCCGTAACCAAATTGATGTGTTGTGTAATGTGTTATCTGAATGTATATTTACTTTGTATCAATCTGGATTAATAAGTACAAAAGATTTAAAGTTGCAAATAACTGATTCACCCCCCCCCCCTCTCAGTTATCTCTGAAGTATTCTAACATTCCTAGTATTTGTTTTACTGGCCTTTGGACCCAGGGGTCTACCTCTCTTTTTCTTATCCAACTGTTCACCTACAAAGTTCAAGTGACCCCTCATATTTCATTTCCTCCTGATGGGTCCACCACCTCCTAGGTTGTCCATTTTGGCCAAGGAGGGGAGGTAATGCCCTCCACCATAAGGTACAATAGCCCACTCTTTAACTTTGTCCATTGTTTCCAAATTGTCTACAATAGAACCAATAGGGGGTCTTCCACACCCCTCTCGGGGGGAGGGACAAGCTCACAAATATCTTCAAGGATCTCACCCTCTAAGTCCAACCGGCATGGTCCAGCGAGTGAGCCGAGAGGAACATAATCACGTTTATTTTTAGAATCAATTCTATGATCACCACACAAGGTGGGATTGTCGAATTTAGGGGAAATAGGAAGGGGATCTCTCCTAGGTTGAAAGACCTCTCTAATGGATTGTTGGAGACAGTCAGGCTTAGCACACAAGGGGGGAGAGGAGCTAGGGTTAGGGTTAGAAGTCGACAGAGATTTTGGAAGGGGGAAGAGGGGGGGCAAAGAGAGGGAGGATGGGGGTGGATCTTAGCAGACCTTGGAGCCGATTTAGGGTTAAGCTTTTTAGCCTTAAGAAGAGGACAAAACCTCCTGAGATGACCTTCCTTGCGATAGAGAAAGCACACATTAATGCCCCCAAGAAATTCAATCAGGGACAAGACAGAGAAGTCCTCCATCTCAATAACAACTTGCTACGGAAGATCCTTGCCAGGTTTGATAGCAATGAGAAGCCTGGCATCCATGTGAGGGAGAAGAGAAGAGGACTCTTCAACTCTCAAAATAGTTCCCAATGATTCTAGCGTTTTTGGAGCCCATTCCACAAGAAGGGTGGAATATTTTATGGTGACCCATATAGGGCGCGACAAGGCCACAATTTCTTCATAGTTTGCTTCAGGTGCCCAACTAATGGCACGAAATCAGGCATTACCCACAATCCAAAACTCTTTTTTACTATGAGGGTCTCTAAAAAAGATAATGAAAAGCCCTCTTTGCAACATTCTATAGAAGGAGAAATGAAAACCAAGCTTTTTTTCCCACATAGAGTGTAACCAATTTTTAAGGAAATTTCTAGAAGGAATGCTTTTATGATCCAACACTGCAAGAAAATAGAAAAATCTCTTAGCCTATCCTTCTCTGCGTTTATAATCATAACCTTCTCAGTATTAGATCTAATGACAAGGTAAGAATTGTTAGATTCCTTACCACATTCGGATCCACTAGTTGATCCATTGTCGTTTGAAGCAAATGCAAGAATGAAGTGTACTTTGATCGCCTCCCTCAATCTATTCTCAACGACCTCACTAAAAGATTTTTTAGGCGATATAATGGGTGTCTCCAGGAGATGAATCACCCATATATCTATGCAGGCCCTCGATTAAAAGGTCAAAGTAAATGCAAGGGGGAGGTAGTAGATGGGAGGGTAAAGAGGCCTACCCTACGTAGCCGAACACAAGGCTGAACGTGCAAGGAAGGCCAAGCTCTGCAATCGAAGACAAGTTGCAGAGCGACCTTTCTCCTCCGATTTTTATGAATTTGACCTATAATTAGTTTCTTCAATATTATGGTTTTATGCATTTGTTAATAATTTATTTTTTATACTTCAACTTCAGGACAAAAGGTTAATCCACACAAATCAAAAATATATTTGTTCAACACTAATCAGATTGTCTCCAATAGGATTGTCAACATCCTAGGATTTTCAGTTGATATCCTACCTTCTATATATCTTGGCATTCCCTTTTTCATAGGGGCAAATAAATCAAGCTACTGGATGCCCATCATTGAACGTATCAAGTCAAGAATAGTGGCATGGAAAGCTAGGTGGTTATCACTATCAAGTAGAATCCTACTTGTTAAAACAGTACTATCAGCTATTCCTAACTATTACCTCTCAATTTTAAAAGCACCTGCATCAATAATCCAATCAATTCAGAAGTTATTGAGAGAATTCTTATGGACTAGAAATATGAATGGGGGGGGGAAATCTCATTAATCTCTTGATAACATGGCACAGGTCAAACAATTAGGAGCTGGAGTTCATGATTTGCAAAAACGAAATCAAGCCTTTGGTGGGAAATTAGTATGGAAAATGTACAACAAACCGCAGAATATCTGGTGTCAAACTATGCAAAAAAAAGTATCTAGACAACAATGACCCATTAAGAATCTTTACCATATCTGACCCTCCTAATGGTTCGGTCATATGGGATTTCATAGTATCTACTAGAGAGATAATAACTAAATACATTTCTTGGGAAGTAAATAATGGGGAGCAAGTTAAGTTTTGGAGAGACTCTTGGAATGGTGCACCCCCATTGCACAAATTAGAAGCAATAGATGACATTGTCTCATCCACGGAAAATATATGGGGTCACTTCTTGGTGGATTATGTTTCAGCAATAGGTATGTTCTCCAGGAAAGTAATCTAGAAAGACCCAAGTGAACTGCTCCTTTCCCCACAGGACAGTAAACGATTAGAATTAATCTTATCTGAAAAAGTGGTCTATTTATCAGGTCTGGAGGACAAGTTGTTTTGGGCACCGGGGAAAGAAGGAAAATATACTATTAAAGAAGGATACAACCTTATTCAACAGAAGGAGGCTTATTCAGTACCTTCGCGAGCTTACTCATTTTGCTGGAATCATGTTACCCTCCCTAAAGTTGGTTGCTTTGCATGGATTGCATTGAAAAACAGGGCTCTAACGAGTGATCGGCTCCATAAATTTCAAATTTCACAACCTTTTAATTACAGGATGTGTGACCTAGTGTATGAAGATGTAGATCACCTTTTTTTTAGACTCTCAATTTGCGTAGCAATGCTAGGGGTTTGTACTTGGAATATTGCACTACCTCACTCCCCTCCCTAATAAATTATGGGATTTATTTCAGTCTTGGCAGGAATTATACACCAACTCCCTATTCTATGGCATGTGGAAATGTATTATGGCACTAGTAGTATGGGCAATCTGGTGGGAACGAAACAAAAGAATCTTCAAAAATGTATCTTCTACTATCCAAGTTGTACTTAAAGATTTGGAAGATCAATTTTAAAAGTAAATGCTAGCCATTCAAGACTAAAATGCAGCCCAGTCATGTCTAACTAGGACAGTATCATTATCCGCAAATGGAAAGGCATTCAGGTTCCAATTGGATGGCATCATCAATCCACACCTCCAAAAGCTCATGACCGAACTTCAGTTTGTTGGATACCTCCTTTACAAGGGACTGTCAAAATTAATTTTGACGGGTCATCAAGAGGTAATCCGGGGAAATCAGGATTAGGAACTTGCATTCGAGATCATCAAGGTAACGTACTGGCATTAAAGTCTTGTCCTCTTCCTCAAGGCACAAACAATATAGCGAAGGCTCATGCTCTTTTTGCCAGGCTCGTTTTGGCAAAAATGGGAGGCTTTCATTATATTCAAGTAGAGGGTGACTCTATGGTCATTATTAATGCCTACATCAAACGAGAATCCCAAAATTGGAAACTCACATACATTCTTCAACAAATCTGGCAACTTTTGGATTCTTTTAAAGAAACATACATCTCTCATACGTTGCGGGAAGGTAATGCAATAGTTGATTATCTAGCCAATAGGGGATGCGACGGACTGGATATGACATCATTAATACCACAAGATTTCATTAATAGGGATAGTCATTTGCAAAATTTGATTCTTAAAGATATGCAAGTTCGCGCAAATTCGAATTCTCCAGAGTGACATTGACAGGGGAAATAAATGACCATGCAAATGGTTGGCCCGTTAGATGGAATTGAAGTTGTATATGCAGAACATGTGCGAAATATACTGTCACCTATAACAAAATGATGTGGTTGCTACGTGGATCACATATTGGGGCACAGATGTGTTAGTTGATGGATGTATTAATCTGGCAAGTACAGATTACATTACACATTGGGATTCATAACTCAAACTAATAAGGATCTTGAGCCACCACTGTATTCATTCATCCCCCCGTACGCACACATGGCTTATGTTGCACAATGTTTACTAAATTCGCAAGCCTCAAAGCAGAGTAACATGTGCGTCTTAATCAATTTGATGGCTAGTGGTGTAGTTGAATGATACAAAATTAGATTGTAAAGGACTTTGTATTAAATGCAATTTGTACTTGCCCAATTTCGGTGGTTTTAAAACCCATGTTTTCTCTCAAAGATTGCATTACAATGTTTTCTCTCAAAGATCGCATTACAGTCTAAACCCTGGAAAGAATGGCATCGTCGGTGGAGATATGCACAAAATGTTTGCAATGTGGGTTGTATCACTATGACGTTCTGCCTAGGAATTTTCAAATTCGGTTGCAACCCAACAGTTTAGAGGATGATTTGCCACCGTAGATTGACATTGCGACATTGGAGACCATGTTCGTCTACCATTTAGAGGTGATTCAAATGGCAGTAAGGAATGTGGTAGGAGAAGAAAATCTTGAATCACCTCAGACAAAGCACTTCATATATCTGTCACAGATTGTTAGCATATTCTTGTCCAATGCAATGGACCTACTGCAATCGACGCAGCTGTTGGAAATTATTGCCAATAAAGTGGTCAAGCCATTTTTCTTGCAAGACAATGCACTGAAAAAAGCAATGCAAAATTATGATCTCTGGTGTGTCTCGCGTTGGTTGGTGGCCTATTCCCGTGTTAACTCTTACTGAACAACCATGAATACCTAGTGGTCTATGACAGCATCAAAAACTCTTTGAAGCGTCAGAACTTTTGACTGCTTAAGTATTCTCTTCACACCTCGGCCAAAAAATTGGGTCATGTGTTGATATCGAAAATCAAGGTTTCAATTTATGCCATCATGGATCTGCTAGAGTACCTGAACTCGCCTCCCACTTTGAGCTACCCTTCCCATACACGGATTTCTCCTGCTGGTGCATCGTCGAATCTGCAAATAATAGGAGCACCAGATTTAAATGATCACCGAGCAAAAGATGATGGGTGGCATCAATCTCAAACACAAAAAGAATCTGAGAACGACGACTGGGGGAATCCGAGCATGATGGGTGGAACGCATGTGAGCCAGATAGGGCCCAAACTCATGGCTGGAATACGGGTGCTTCTAGATGCTCTCGGTGGTCACAACCGGATTTGGAGGTGCAAGGCACCAGCAACATGGAAGAGTAATCGATAGGGAGGAAAGCAATTTTATCATGTATTTTGTCTAGTTGCAAACACATGTATTTACCCGACTTATGTAGTTTTTTGGGGTAGTATTTGAGCTTTTTTAGTGTAAAATCTATCTCCCTTTATAGTTTCGAACATATTGTATCGGGCTGATGGTACCTGACTTATTGTATTGGGCAAGGATATCGGGTTTTCTTATTGGCTCTTTCCCGATTGAGCCCTTGAACTAGTTTTTATTAATAATATTATAATGGTTATCCTACTTTTTACTTTTTTTAAAAAATTAATTTTTTTAAGCATACATAATTTAATTTTTTAATTGTTATAATTTATAATTCAAAAAATATCTTTTAAAATAATGAAAAAATTATAATATAAAATTTTAAAGTTCAATAATTGATGGAAAGTAATTTTTAGCATCACCTATTCAATTTTAAATAGGATGGGTGGGGAGGAAGACTAAAGTTATAAAGCCATAAAATTTATTAATAATATAAGAAATTTATCATTTAATAATAGTTTAAAATAGAGATCAAAACTCATATTTAATCATTTAGTATACTGCAGTTTCTATGTTCATTTATTATGTTGTCCACATAACTTTTATGGTTCGCAAGATAGGTGTACTAATCACTCTTGTATTTCCAACAACAAATGTCTAGCCAACTCTTGTATTAATCCCTGCTCAGTGCTATATTCTTAATTTCAATTAATTAATTAATACACTCCAATTGCCAACCTAAATGTAGGATACACAGTAAGATTTTCTTTTCTGCTTTAGCCATTATCCATATTGTTTGCATGTGTTAAATTATTTATATATAACTGTTACTAATTGTATTTTGATTGGGTATAAGGCTTAATGTCATTGCTTCTGAAGACTACAAAATAATATATGATTTTCCATCATTATTTACAGCAATCTCCTTTCATTTTGTTAAATTAAATTTGTTTTTTTCATCATTTAAGAGTCTCGTTACAATGACAGCATGGTTTTATGCATTTGTTAATGAATTAATTTACTATGTACACGTAATTCAATATAATGTTTAATTGATATAATGTATAATTCAAAACATTGTTTTAAAATAATGAAGCCATTATAATATAAAATTTGAAAGTTAACTAATGGATGAAGAGACATAGTAAACTCACTAATAATTTAAAAAAAATATTAATTTAATAATACTTTAAAATAAACAGATCAAAATATATAAAATAATTTATCTAATGAATCTATAAAATATTTGTAATTTCTAATAAAAAAATTTAAATAATTGTATAAATCTTACTTAAAGTCCATGTTGTAGGAATCTAAAAGATATTAAATCAATTTTTTTTAAAAATAATAATAATTTTTCTAATTATTGAACAAATCACAATTTGTTATCATGAAAACAAAAGAAAACCTTAAAAATTGAATAATACTATGAAAAACAAAAGAAAAGATACAGAAAATTGATATTGTTTATTGTTAAACTGTAAAACATACTTTGAGATTAGTGAAGACGCTTGACCCTTTGAAAAAGCCGGGCAGAAAACTCCAATGAAGATGAAAGCTCAAATCTTGAAGCGCCACCACAGTTCCATTGCAGATGAAAGTGGTTGTCTGTAACTGAGTTTGTCCAAAACAAGTCTTTCCGACGATAATAGAAAACCAAAATGGATCTCTCAATCAAGATTTAACTTAGCTTGAATTCATTATATTGCACATCCATTCTGCATACTTAATTAATTGAATTCATTTTTAACCATACTTGGCCACTACCATGTTGGTCATCGTATTTGGCGTGATATTTCATGGTCGTTTTGATCGAGGAAGAAAGGAATCCTGCTATTTATTTTCATAGTTGTCTCTGTCGAAGATTGATGGATTGCATGTAAAAATATTTATGTATCATCGAAATTTTGCCTTGTTTACACCATTTGTATCTCTTGATCTCAAGGTCAACTATAACAGTTTTCCTGTAAAATTTTAAATAGTATCTTGCCAAATCTTTGCCATGTTGACACCATTAATATCTCTTGATCCTAATGTCAAGAACAGTTTGGTTGTTTTCTCAGCTTATTTGGGCTAAGGATGGCATGTGGTCTTAGTCTCCAATGATTTAGTAGTTCGTTTTATTTTCTTTTTTTAATAGATGTGAGATGAACATTCATTTTCTGTCACTGAATATGATGTATAAATGAGGTTCACGATATTGGGTATGCTTGAAATGCTTACCTGATAATCATTTATTTTCTCCAAGGAAATTGAAATCTACATTCCCCAACTGTGAGCAACAATGAAACCGTTTGGGAGCCCAAAACCTGAACCTGAGCTCAAGATCCCTCAATCCTACAATGGAGACAATTCAGAAGCTGGTGATGTTGAGCTTATTCCCTCCTCGCTTAAATATGTGGAGAATGGCCTGCCGCCAGTGTATAAACCAGGTGGTTCTCAGCCTGCTCCGAAGCTGCTCAGAGAGTTGAGGAATACAATCGTAGAGGCCTTATTTCCTGATGACCCCTTGCGCCATTTCAAGCGCAAGCCTAAATCCCAGAAATTTATACTAGGTGTACAGGCAGTCTTTCCTGTGCTTGAATGGGGAAGACATTACACATGGAATAAGTTCAAGGGAGACTTGTTGGCAGGCTTAACAATTGCAAGCCTCTGCATTCCTCAGGTTGCTATTTTCCTGCTTTTTTTTCTCTCTGAAGATTCACCTGTGCTTTCGCTTTAAGTAATACCCAGAAATTTCCATGCAATGACCTGAGATTAAGATAAGCTTGATCCTTGGTTCCATTTTATCCTTGATAGGCATTTATTCAGGAGCTTCTGCCATCAACATCCATATCTGCTCTAGAATATTTGAGTTGAATTCTAGCATTACATTTGATTGAGATGACTGATTTCTTCTAACCAACAGGATATTGGATATGCGAATTTGGCTCACGTGGATCCTCGATATGCCCTTTGTAAGTTTCTCTTTCCACTTGTCTTTAAATAAAGTGCTTATAACTAGAGAAGGTTTTTACTTCAGATAATAATTGATGAGGGAGTACCGATAATTTGCCAATCTCTAAGTAGGATTTCTACTGCAAGTCCCTGATGATTGGGGATTTGTGTTCTCTGATAACATGGGAGGGCTTGTGTGATTTTTGACTTCCCTTACTTTGACTCTTCCTAATGTAAATGTTTTTTGTAAAAAAACAATAAATATATAGTGACACATCCGTTGTTGAGAATTTCGTTCAGAAAATTCTGTGAAAGAGAAAAAAATTGTTTAGTTTAGGACTTTAGAAATACAACAGTTCAAAATAAAATTGCTTTACAAGTTTCTTAAATCATGAACTTGCCCATTATAGAGGAATGCTTTCATATAGCTATACAGGATAACAAAATGCTGATGATTTGTAAGGTTTTAGCAGATGTAAACAGAGAAACAGATTATATCTCATATAAATAAGATTTTAATTGGTTTCCAACTTTTGCTTTGTAATGTTGGAAGACACTAGCTTTGTAACCCCCTTGATATATGCTGCTATGGGGAGCTCCAGAGATATTGCAATTGGGCCAGTTGCTGTTGTTTCTCTCTTGTTGGGCACATTGGTCGGGGCAGAAATAGATGATACTAAATCAGCTGATTACTACCGACTTCTTTTCACATCAACATTTTTCGCTGGCATTTTCCAGGCGATACTTGGAATCTGCAGGTTTGCAAATGCATACATATATCAATAAATCCAATATACGATTGTTTATGTACCACCATTATCATCTAATGATAGTTTGGTTGGTCAGGCTTGGTTTCCTGGTTGACTTTCTATCTCATGCATCTATTGTTGGCTTCATGGGAGGTGCTGCCATTACAATTTCACTACAACAGCTGAAAGGATTTCTTGGCATAAATAATTTCACCAACAATGCAGATATGATCTCTGTAATGAAGTCTGTATGGGGTTCTGTTCATGATGAAGTATGTAACTTCACCAGTTCTACTTTTCTTATCCTTTCTGCTTTGAAATTTGTAAATATCTGCAATTTCTTAAAATTCACTCAATGGTTCCTTTGTATTACTTAAGTTTAACCAGGGAGAATTGAGGTGATATAATACAGCTGAGATTTCAAAATTGTTCTAGAAAACGAATTTCTAGTTCATTAAGCTGCTATAGTTTGTAATGTTGTATTGTTTTGCAAATTTGCAGTGGAATTGGCAGACCATTTTGATTGGAGCATTTTTCCTGATGTTTCTAGTGACTGCAAAATTTATTGTAAGTCTCCGACCTCCTCCTCAAGTTTCTTATGGCAATCAAATCAAGTAAAAAAGTTATCTTGTTTTAGGTAGTTTACATTCGTAAGGCTCATACATCTCACAAATCTGGCCTGGCCTTCCCATATATGTGAAAAGCCAGAAATTTCGTTCTGCATGTAGCGTTTGTTAAGTGAATGAAAAGCACATACAATCTCAACTAAGAAACTTTCCTACTATAACCAACTGCAACAGGGTAAGAAAAGCAAGCAACTTTTCTGGGTTCCTGCTGTGGCTCCACTGATCTCAGTCATTTTGTCAACTCTCATTGTTTTTCTTACACGTGCAGACAAACATGGTGTGAAAATTGTAAGTATGTATTCCTATAGTTATGGTGGTTATTGGTTTTCCTACAAAATGTTGGCGGGAGATGGTAAGTGGAAGAGAGGAGCACTTTATCGTGGTTGTTTTCAGGTTATGTAGGTTGCTTTCAATATCTAGGTTCCCACAATGAAACTTATGATATTTAACAGGTAGGACACATTACAAAGAGAATAAACCCAAGTTCAGCAAATAAGATTGCTTTAAAGGGTGCCCTTCTTTCAAAAGGTGCTAAGATTGGTTTCATAACAGCTTTGATTGCTCTGACGGTATGATAAACAATCTATTTTCATATGATATGGATTTCAAGCCTTCCAGTTTCCTTTTTTTCTCATCTTAATGACAGAAATAACTATTAATAGATGATAAAGTGTAATACTGGGGTATACCTTTCATGTTGATGTTGATCAAACTGGACTGAGGTTATCTGATTCTGAGCCTCGATAAATAAAATCTATTGCTAGAAGATCATTATATAGTAGGTTGTAGGGTCAACTTATACCTTGTGATTAAACTGGACTGATATTATAATTTATTTGTTAACATGTACTGACCATTATAGGAAGCTATAGCAATTGGAAGAACATTTGCTGCTTTAAAGGATTATCATTTGGATGGAAACAAAGAAATGATAGCAATGGGCATTATGAATATAGCTGGTTCATTGACTTCGTGCTATGTTGCAACTGGTATTTTAAAATTATTCATTTGTGATAGGTTCTTTACATTTTTTATCCTGAAAATGACTTCTAGAATCCATTTGGATATTATATGTTGTCTTTTTTTTTTCTTTTCAGGCTCCTTCTCACGCTCGGCAGTAAACTATAATGCAGGCTGCTGCACAGCAGTTTCTAATGTTGTGATGTCAATCATAGTTCTACTTACACTTTTAATACTTACACCACTTTTCCACTATACTCCAAAGGCAATCTTAGCTTCCATTATCATCTCTGCAGTTATGAGTTTGATTGATATCAAGGCAGCATATCTCATTTGGAAAATTGATAAACTTGATTTTATTGCCTGTATGGGAGCCTTTCTTGGTGTAGTATTTGTCTCTGTTGAAATTGGTCTCTTGATTGCAGTTAAGTAATACTTTATCTCTCATAGCATTATTAACTGGAGGAAATAAAAGGAATGATTATGTATAGTGGGTGTTAAGCATAAAAATAACTCAAATAAGGGATTGGAAAAGCAGGGAGTGTAGGCATTTTAATAGACCTTATCTTCTGCTTACATTCATATAACTTAGCAATGTGTTAGCAGTTTTTATTTATTTTATTCTACTGGTATTTATTATTGAAGTAGGTACACACCTTTAATTTTCCTTGCACGGGCTATGAAACAGGTTGCTCTTTCCTTCGCAAAAATTCTTGTACATGTGACAAGGCCCCATACAGCTTTACTTGGGAAAATTCCAGGAACAAATATATTCAGGAACATTGAACAATATCCATCAGCTGCTAATATTCCTGGGATTCTTGTTGTGCGCATTGATGCTTCAATTTACTTTACAAATGCAAACTACGTCCGAGAGCGGTAAGATCTGTTTCAGTGTCTTTATTTACAGTTAATATACATTATTCTATTTAGATTAGGGTTTCTTAAAAAAATTTAAAAATCATGCTCTATTTGGAAGCTGGTATGCAGTGTTTCTTCTTGTTCTTTTAACATGGTTGTGGTCATCTATTGATAAGTTTTTTGTATGGATTTGTAACATTATTTTTATGACATTCGTTGATTCTTTATACATGAAAGATTTAAAGATATGTGTTTGTGACTATATAATCGGGGACAAATTAGAGAAGGAATGGACTTGCAGAAAAGATTTGGTCCACTTTTGGACTGAAAAAATTGGTCCCTAGGAAGGTGGTTACTCGCAAGTGGATTAAAGAGAAAGACAAGGGCTTCCAATCCTGGAATATGCTGGTCGTTAGGCATGTTTTGGCACTTTAAATTGCTGAATGTCGTCTTCCTCCTACAAACAAATAGGGTTAGACTCTCTATTGCCTTTGGCAATGAGTTCCTACTTTGAAGGTTGCTAGCATATGATTGCAATACCTGGCCTATGGATTTCTCTATAAAATCTGAAAGATGATTTCGACAATCTGCTATAGCTACATTGGCGTGCTGGAGATTGTCTTCCTATTGACAATGCATGCAATTTTAAGCTCTTTCAGACCGTCATAGGTTATGTTGACATTACGTGAATAGAGTAAGGGTGGTACATGAAAGAATAATCCATGAACTGATCCTAAGACCTTAAATGAATGGATAAAAAATCTAAATGTTTTGCATGTCTGGGATTCAAAACAAAAATTGTACTGACAGAAGTTTTCACTTGGGATAGGATAATTATATTAGAAAGCTTGACCAAGATAACCTTGGCATTCTGCAGTGTATTTTCAGTGCTGTCACATTCATATATATCCTATTATGTCAGGAAAATTATAAGCGGACATCTTCAAGAGATATCCTCCTAACCTGCTCATGCCTCAACTGTTGCTCACATGCTTCAGATCTTCCTGCACCCGAATGCACCCATGTAGGATGACCTAATAGAAATGTCAGCCGCTCATTGGTCACTCACATTCTCCACATGCCAAGCATGCACCAGAAGAATCTCTTATCCTAAAGATTACCAATTATTAAAGTCTGTTGGGTTCATGGTAGGACCATCAAATAGTTTTTGTTTTCTGCATCCCACACAAACAGAGCATATCTCTTGAGTATGTCATTTTCTGTTGACAGATTATTTGATGAACATTCATGCCACCAAAATCATCCAATGTTGAGGATTTGCTAACCACTTCATCATCTAGCATTCCACATCTCAACAAATGTA
>JAGRRI010108871.1:0-11881 GCA_018584345.1 Thuja plicata
AATGATAAGTTAATCTACCGAGTAACTGCAGTATATATTGTAGACATCTAAGGGACTTGTGGATTTATTTTTGTGGTAACTGATTCACCCCTCCCCTCTCAGTTACTCCATCTATATTTCCAACAAGGAAGATAAGAGGAATTAGATAGAATGTAAGTGGAAGATAATATGATTGGATTAGAAGATAGATAGATTGGAAGGGGAATGAATTGGATTAGAAGAGGAATTAATTGGATAGAATTGAATTGAAAGATGGATGAAGGATAAAATGGATTGAAAAAGATAGAAGGAATATGAAAGGAGTTTGAGAATATGATAGAATTGGAAGATAAGATAGATTGGATTAGAAGATAAATAGATTGGATGGAATTTAATTGGAAGATGAATGGATTGGATTAGAAGAGAAATGAATTGGATAGAATTGAATTGAAATATGGATGAACTATAAAATGGATTGGTTAACCAATGACAAGGGAGAACCAAGGAACGGTGGAGATGGAGAGATGTATTGGATGGGAGATAGATGGAGAGAATGGATGGATAGGTCATATTGAATGGATGGATAGGGAATATGGGATTAAAGGATGGAGATTCAAGAACTATGTGGTAAAGGATTGAAATGAACCACACTAGAAGTAGGAAAATGAACGATGGGAATATGGGGGATAAAAGATACATAAAATGGAAGGATTTTATGTAAGGGATGTGAGTGGAGGACTAAAAGATGGGGATTAAGTGGATTAGGATCCAGGAACTATGCTTCAAAGGATTGACCCATACAAGAGGTGGGAGGATGAAGGATGGAGAGAAGGTGGATTAAGGCTAAATGAGATGGATGGATAGTATATAAAGGATATGAATGGATACAAAAAGGGATTGTATTTTCCAAAGAATGCATGGATTTTCCAGTGCCTCTAGTTTTTAAGAAAGAGAAATGGTATGAAAGTGGAATGGATTTGGAGAAGGGATATGAGATGGAGGGTATGAATAGGAGAGGGGATAATGACATGAAAATATGGATAGGATAGGTAATATGGAATGGATTTAATGCCTAGGGTAGTCAAGATCAAAAGACATGGGAAAGAAGGATGGAATTATATAGGATTATGGATGGGGGTGGAGGAAATGTATAGGAAAATGGAAATGAGATGGAGTATATGGAGCAAATGTCAAGATCAAATATAGGGAAAGTGGATGGAGTTATGTGGGATAATGGATAGGAGATGGATAGTGAATAAAAAACATAGAGGATATGGATGGAGGGAATGTATGGGATAGTCAAAATCCAAGATGGGAAAATATAGGAGAGTATAGGTTGACTTATACAGGATGTGGAGGACATGTATGGTAGCATAGTATGGATGAGTCTTTCCCCCAAGTGTATAATGTAAGGGGATGAGGATAAGCAAATGGATAGATAAGTGGATTTGGAAGAAAATTAACATATGATAGGAATATAGTAGGAATCAGACATCTAGCTCCATGGATTCTTTCCCTTGTAGTTTATTTTATTATAAAGTATCAAAATTTTTTGAATATATGCTCAAAGATGTTGGTAGAATGGTGGGAGGGGAGATTAAATAGATGTGGGGATGTAAGGGGGAATAATTATTTATGTGTAGGGTTTGATTAATGATATGGAAGGATGGGGAATAATTGGTGGATAATGGATGGGAGGTTGGAAGACTTGTGAATAAATGGATGGAGGAGTTGGAAATAACATCATTGGCACACATATTAAAGGGAAGTGGAGTATTGATGGAGGATATTATGAAGGAGGTGGAAGAGGAAATGTTGATTTTGGGGTGTAAGGACCCAAAATAGATGAAGAAGATGATGGACTTAGGATAGTAGATTTTGGGACATAAGTGCCCAAAATGGATTGGGAAGATGGGAGATGTTTAGATGGAGGATTTGAGGATTTTATGAAGGGAAGAAGCTTTTGGATTAGTAAGGTTGGATGCCAATTTTTATTTTTCTTTGAGATGCATTGCTTCAATGGGTAGCTGGGGAATACACGTCATTTTTGAATTTTTATTTTGGGTATTTGTGGCATTTTTTATTTACCTTTCTTTTGGATCATATTTGCATTTCTTGAACATGTCTTATAGAGGGGACGTGTTGATCCTTGATTTTTTGTGGAATTTTACTTTTATGCATTTTAGATTTGTCATCCAAATTGCATCCAATAGAAATGGCATGGGTGTATGAGGATGGATTGTTTGGAGATTTAATGGAGGGAATAACGGACACTGAATGTTGGAAGGAATACAAGTATGTCTGCCTTTGTTGATATTTATTAGGGATTTGGGTTGATGGAGTAGTGGACTTTGATATGATGGATCGATGTATGTAAGGACCCAAAATGGATGGAAGGGATGAAGGATTTGATTTTTGAGATATGAGGACCCAAAATAGACGTGGATGAGGAAGGGATGAAGATTTGAACATAAGGGCCCAAAATGGATGTGGACGAGGAAGGGATGGATATTTGGACATAAGGGCCAAAAATGGATGTGGAGGATGGGGGATGAGAAAATTTAAGTTTAGATGGAAGAATTTAGGATTTAGAAGGGGTGGAAGATTTACCAACATATTGAGACATTATTTTTCCAATGGGATACTTTTTATTTTGAAGACAAGATGTGAGTCCATGTGAATGGAGAGGAGAGGTGGAAGGAATGATAGGCTCATGAAGGAATTCATGTTGGATAGAGGTGGAGAAACTAATATTACATGTATGAGGGTCATGGATGGATTGGATATGTGTGATGGGATTTTGTGGAGGATAAGGATCATGATGGGGATTAGAAGAGATAATAGGATATTGAGATGGATTGGGATCATGACATGGAGATGAAGAGGTAATTTGATATTGACTTTGGGGAGGATTATGTATTGGAGTGACTGGATCTTGAGATGGAACATAATCATGCAATGAAATGGAGGAGATGGAACCATGAGATGGAGTAATTTGATCCTGACATGAAGGGGCATTAGTGGATGGGATACAAGGAATATCTTCATGAAGAGGAGGATAAGTGGAGGCTAACTCTTGACATGGAGAGGAATCATTAATGGATGGAATTAAAGGGATGTATTGATCTTGATTAGGAATGGTATCATGAGGGGAGTTAAGGAGGATAAGTGGATCATGAAATGGAATGAGGGAATCTTCATATGGAAAGGTTTCATAAGATGGAGAGGTTTCATAAGATAGAGGAATATTTAGATATAGAGGAGAAGTGTAATCCATGTTATTATGCTTCGGAACAAGGTCTTAACATGTGTGGACTTGTGGGGGTAATGTGATAGGTGAGGTGGAAGCTTAAACTTGGGTGGATGGGAACTCATAAGGCTTAGCATATTAAGGTATATATTGATTTGGATGGGATGGTGGTGGGTTCATGACTTGAGGGGATTGTTCAACTTGATTTTGGGATTTATACTTGTCTGCTAGTCCTTGGATCCAGTCAATGGAAAAGGTAGTGTGGGATGGGGATGATGTAGGATTTTGAGGATTGGGATTATGTGGAGGATAAACATTATGATTTTGGACATGAAGCTCAAAATGTGGGGGATTAGGTGTAGGATTGGGATTAAATAGGAGATGAATAATATGGGTTTGGAAAAATGGGGAAGGATATATGTCTTCAAAGAAAAAAAAAATTCTTTTGACCCCCATTTTGTAGGCTAAGGATAATGTTTTGGAGTTCTTGAATCTCTTGGGAAAGGTGAATATGGAGGGAATCATGTTTTCATGAGGGATAATGAGATGAATTTACCTTGTCAAAGATAGAGTAAGGATAAGAAATGGGATATGGATGAGGATTGGATATGATGTGTTGAGAATTGATTTGGTAGGTATGTTGGATTGGAGGTATGGTGTGAGAATCGGGGTTTAACATGTTAAAGTCCTCAACCATTTTGTGAAACCAATCTATATTCATGATGTTTGAATGAGGGGTTACGAAATTAGATTAGAAGATGATGTGGATGAAGATTTAGATTAAGAGTGGATGAAGTGAAATATTTGAGGATGGATGAAATATGAACTTAGGACTTAGGAGCAATGTTGGACTTTGTTTTTATTTAAGAGGGTAAAGCCATCAAGGATTTTGATTTTGATTTTATTTTATTTGATTTGGTTTGGATAAGAGGGCAGGGCTTCAAGGTTGCATTTGATTTGCTTTGATTTGGATTTAAAGTTTTTAGAAAAAACCTAGGTGAAACAAGACCCTATGATGGTGTAAACAAAGGATTTATTTGGATGATGATATCTTCTTATTCTTGGAGATAGAATGATGATCCCAAGAAAAATAGGATATGACTAAGAGAATTAACTACTTGAGAGAGACTGATGTTCTCAAATAAATATGATTTAAATAGATGTTTTCTAATGATGCGGGTCTATGCCACACTTTGATAAATATTTAAACCTAAAATTTGAGATGAAAATCTTGATGAAGGTGTGAAAGATGAAGTTTTATTTGATGTGGGCTAATCTTGACTATGTTTGGTGTGGGTCAATCAAGATAAATAGGATTAATGTCTAAGGATTATGATGGTGCTCCTAAGCCAAAATTAGAAGATTTTATGAAAATTAGAATTAGAAGGTGATGTGGATGAAGATTTGAATGAAGAATGGATGAAATTTAGAAGACAAATGAGGGATGTTTGAAGAAAAGGGAATAATTAAAGGGTGATTGGTTTTGGATGAAGAAGAAGATGGATTGGATTAGGATTGGATAGAATGATATGAGGTTGACAAGTAGATCGGATTATAAGAATGGTGATGTGATTAGATTGAATAATGAATGATGGGTTTGGATTAAGAAAGTGGATATTGATGTGGATTAGAAGGATGATTAGGATAAAAGTGATTACACAAGGATTAGGACCTTGATTAAGTGATTAAGAAGATGATAAAATGATTACGATGATTAGGATAAGATGGAATGATTTAGAAGAAGTGATTAGGATGATTAAGAAGAATATGGATGACTTAGAAGAAGTGATTAGGATGATTAAGAAGAATCTGGATGAATTAGAAGAAGTGATTAGGATGAAGAGAATGATTCAAATGAAGAAGGAAGATATTTAAGATGATTATGGATGATGATTAAGATGAAGGATGATTAAGATGATTAAGGGTTATTAAGAAGATTCCGATGACAAGGATAGAGTGATTAGGATGATTAATATAAGATAAATAAATCCAAATATTGATTAGGATGTAGATGTTGATTAAGGATGATTAGAAGAATATGGATGGTTTGATTTGATTAGGGAGATGATTAAGGATGTTATGGATGATTAGGATATGGTGAATAGAATGATTAAGGATGACTGGGATTTAGAGGAATATTTTTTTTTAAAATTTAGAGGGTGATTAGGATAAGAATTATTATGATGAGGAAGAGGTAAGTATATTTGAAAGGTTGATGTGGAAATGAAGATGTAGGATTTTGACTGATTTTGGGCTATTTTAGGTCAATTTGTTTATTTGCAAGAACTAATTTTCAACATTCATCAAAGGCGTTGACTATGCGAAGTATACCTTGACACACATTTTGGGCATAATTAATAGTTATTGAAGATAGACATCTAAAAATTGTCTCGCAAGGGACAAAGCAACCTTGCAGGAGACAAGCAATTGTGACTTTGGGGAATTTGATACAAATTTGAAAATTTTGATGTGTGTATGTTCAAGTGGCCATTTCAAGCCACCTATGTTTTACGTGGTTTAACACAATGAAGAAATTACAAATAGTAGCTACATTAAGGATTTGGCTTCGAATGAAATATTATAGGCCTATTTCTTGGTAGTCCTTTAGCTCACACAACAGTGTCACCCCTAAAAGGGTGCCTATATCTTTTCCTTTTTCCAAGTATTATTTCTACACTATGAAGATATCTTTTGCAACATAATACCCTAGGACACCTATGATAGGAATCTTGGGGGGAGAATCTTCCCTCCCATTGCACTATAATAAGTCACTATTTGGAGGTGAATCAGGTAGGCTACTAATTTACAGTTGCTAGTAAGATCTGTGGAGTCCTCCCAATTGGTTTGTATGTGTGTGAGAAACTTAAGCCTATAGTGGACCATGTCGGCTCCTTAGGCACTATTCATCCAATCCAAACTATCATCCACACACCATGCCCAAGCTTGGTGGGATTGAGACAAGTTTTTGTTCAGTGTCTCATTTCTTATACCAACTAGGGTATTTACTGGTTTGAGGTTATCCTCTAAAGGGGAAGCGTACCCTCTATAAATGACTCTCTAGAAGCTAGATTAAGCTAAGATTTATCTTCACCCAAATTCTACGAAAGCGAGGAGAGAGGATAAGGATATAGTTTAATAGTATCATTACATAAATTAAGGGATCTATCTAATGAAAAATAGCTCAAAATACGTGTTGAATAACACTTCTTCAAACACAATAAGAAGAGTTAATTTTCCATATTTAACCTAATTAAAGTAACTAAGTGTGATTTACCTAAGGAAAAGACACAATAGTATGGTTAAGCATGCAAGTTCAATTTATTTCCCCACATCAAGAAGGAAAGCATGTAAGAAAGGTGTGATTGTTTAGCCTTAAGTCATTCAAAAGTTTATGAGGTTCATTCCCTATGCATTCAAGATTGGATGTGGTTGATTCCTTTAAGCAACATGCATTGAAATACTAGTGTTTAAAGCATACAAATTCATTCCCAAAATATATTACAATCCAAGGAAACCTACATGAAAAACATTAGTAATCTTAAAGTCTTTTACCTTGAATTGCTAAAAAAAGGAAAATAGATTAGTAACACTTTAAACCAACAAAATTAAATTTCTATGACAAGGCAGAGACAAAAGGCTATAATCAATAGTCCACTAGAATCATGCTAGAGACAATATGTTGATTCCTGAAATTTGGCCAAGTCTGAAATTTCCTAAAACTCCTCAAAAGCTAGAATTTTTATCTTAACTCCTATGAAGCTGAAACCACTCTCAAACATCCTAAAATTATATACATAAAATGTAACTTAAGTATAAGAACTTATACTTAAATATTACAGTTTATGTATGCTCCTGATGCTGAATTTGTCCTGAAGGGTGTTGGTGCCCAAAAATGATGGATCACTTTTGGCCAACAGACAGGTATAATGGTGATGCACCACTTGATACCTCCGTAATTTTGTCTTAATCAAACCAAGGCTAGTAGGCCTCATTTCACTTTGAAATATCAAATTTTCTATGTCACAGAACTGCATACACAACAAACAAAGCTCCTCCCGAGGTGGTGAATGATCCTTGGAGGAAAACAACAAATCTCCTGATAATTTTTATTTTAAAACTTAACTAAATTGATAATCAGTAAGATCCTAGTTGTAAGGTTTTGAAATAAATTATTTAATAATCTACAAAATACAAAGCATGAACCAATATAACAATTTCCAAATAATGATTAGATTAGTGCCTTCTAAAAACATGGGCTATAGAGTTAGAAAATTCTCAATCTTACGTACAATCAGAGAAAGTTTTAAAAAATTGCTTTTAATAAAGCAAGACTATCACTTCAAAGGCTTCCACTTGACTTATAATTCAAATCAATCTATATAACTAACCTTATCGAATTTAACTCAAATTAAGAGACTAATAAAAACAAGAGAAGATACACAGATCTTTTAATTGATATTTAAACTATATATATTAATTTTGAATTATGATACTCAAGGAATTCAACACAATGAAACACTCTATAAAATAGAATATCTAAAAGACTAATTCAAAACATATAACTTATAACCACAAATAAAAAGAAGAGCACTTATCTTTATTGATATTGAAAAACTAGTACAGTAAAGTTCATGTTGCAATTGTGATAAAATTCTATTATACAATGTTTTTCTCATTTTATGATTACATTTTACACCACATATATATGTGGTTGAATATTTTTCATACCCCTTTAGGGTGAAAAGACATCAGTTTTTATTGAAATTTAGAAAACACTTTTGAGAAAAAACTAATCAACTAACTAACTAATAACTACCTATCTTTTAGATTTGGCTTTGGTCAAAAATGTAAATCAGATTGTACGATCTTAATATTTTTACTGGAGATAGGAAATTTGATTTTCCAAACTGGGTTTTTTTATATTTTCAATATTTGATCATTTTCATTCCCTGTCGACATCATCTTTATAGAAGGTCAAAATTCCAGCATCTCTAAAACCTTCTCTTGCAGAATTTTGATTGTTCCTGTCACAGAGCTTCCTTCCCTAATCCCTCAAATTTTAATTAAAAATTAATATGTTTTTCTATCCCATTTCATGTACTTCATGATATCATCAATTATTGGGCATGGAATTTAGGATGCAATTTTTAGAGTTTTATCACTATATAGGAATCCAAATTTTGCCAAAAATTTAGAGCTCCAACAAAGGGCACACAATAATTCTCAAGAAACCACCCAAAAGATACCCATCTGCCACAAATAGTTGGAAAAATAAATAGGGTGGAGATGATGATGAAAGGTTGGAGATGATGATCTACACAGAGACATTTTAAGAGCACAAACGCCAATGTGCACAGATGATAGTTTAAGAGCGCATACGCCAATTTGCGCAAATGACAGTTTAAGAGCACATACAAAATTTTAAGAGCACAAATGAAAATCTAAGAGCACAGAAAAAATTAGCAGAGAAAACACACTCTGGTCAGAGAAGACAGTTTAAAAGCGCAGATGACTCTATGTAAATCGTAGATGACAATGCGTGTCTTAGTCTGGAAAATAACAGAATTTTTCAAAAAGTTTAAAATTTTCAAGGATGTGGGTCCCACTAGGCATGCCAAAATGTATGTGATGAAAATATACATGTTGGTAGCATGCTTAGACATGCAAACATTAGAGATATACATCAAATAAACTAAATTAACATATAAAAAACATGCTTCAAAATAAGGCTTCCACCATAACCTCCGATGAGCCAAACAAGGGCACCCAAGACTTGTTGATTTTCTCTTAGAGAGGAATGTGGGTATGCTCTCTCAACATAATATATAAATTTCACTTTGATAAAATTATTGATGAAAATTATCTAAAAGATACAAAAAAAAATGGAGTGATGAAGAGCTCAAGAACAAGTAAGAGGAACTTGTCTTAAACTCTCAACAATGCAAATGGGATTAAAATTAATAACTAAGATGGTATGCAAGATTGAAACAAGATAAGATAAATTTTTCCATTATCCTACCATGTAATATCTATATTCAAGCTATAAAATGCTAAGAACTCATGAAAAACTCTATAACTAAACTACCATGATTACAATGCAAAAATGAAAGATGATTTGCAAGGAGCGAGACCTCCTATTTATAGATTTTTGTAGGGCTTAGATGAGGTGGATCTTATTTGGAATCCACATAGATTCCTCATGTGATAAAGGAGTGATCATGGAAGAGGGAGAGTTTCTCACACATGTGTGAGCAACTTTTGAAAATGATGGCACAATGACAAGTGTAAGAGGGTGGGAGACCCCAAGTGAGTCACATGTTGAGCATCTTTCAAAGAGGAAAGGGGAGACAAGATGTAAGAGAAATGGCTTGGGCCATTTTAGGCAAAGGGAATGGACAACTTCCATATGAGGGGCTCTCACACATGTTTGAGCACCATTCAGAGGTTAATTGTTGTAGGAAGTATAAAATTAGTCTAATTAATCTAAGATTAATTAGAGGAGTAGCTTAGGGGGGATAGTGATGGGTATAGATTAGGAATCTAGGCTAGATGCAGGATTAAACCAAATTAGATTTATATTAATCATATCTTAGTAGAATATTATAATAAAGAGGGAATAAATTAAAACTTATTTAAAGGGGGATTTTGTGGAGAATCATATATTAAATGTAAATTTAATATATTAGGGAAGGGTATTTAAATTAACTTTAAATACCGTAGAAGATGAACCAAATTTAATTAAATAAATTTAAATAAATAGGTAGGAGAATATAATAAATATAATTAACTGATTAAAATTAACTATAATGTTATGAGGGGAATATTAATTATATTTAATTTAACTAATAAGAGTTGAAAGGGACATTTTTAGACATTTATAGGGTATAATAACTGCTTCAGGCCACACAAATGAAAAACAAGATGATTGTAAGGACATTAAAGATCAAAGTAGATTTTGGATTCCAATGTAGACTCATATGAAAATTCCCATACTACCATATAAAAATTCCCACCATGCCATATGAGTTGATACTTTCAAGTTATTTTTTCCTACAACAATTCTTATGGGTCAAAATAACAGTGCAGAATAGCGACAATTTGCCACTTGATTTGGATAAATTCAGGATCAATTTGTGTAATTGTGGCATGATAATGTCATTGTCTAAAATTATCTTATGCAATATTGGTGTCTATTCTAGGTGATTAAAGCACATAAAACATAAAGGAGTGAAAATCAAACACACTTTCTAGCCCTATAGTCAATTGGCTTAGTGAGAAAATCCTTTCTCATTAACTTAGGTGCACACCTAATAACTTATTAGAATAGGACCACCACCATACACATAATGGGCATATTGTTTTTATATTAGATGACTCCAAAGGATAATGGGGAAAGATATGATGAGTGTATTGGGGCAGTTACTATATCCCTTACACTTGGATTATCCACTTTTAGAGGTGAATAGGGTAGGTTGCTACTCTATAGAGTCTAGTAAGGGTCTCCATTCAAATATATCCTTTATTTCTATGCAAGTGCATTTCAATCATATCACCCCTCAAAGAACCTTTGCATGAGTAGTCATGGGAATTTTATTGAGACCTCTAGGGACCTACTATATGCTAGGTGAGAGTTGAGTATAAGCTCAAATTGTATTTGACTTCTGATGCTTTAGCCCAAAGAAGCAATTTGTTTAATGTGAGTTGGAGTGGTGTGGATTACACCTTGTTCTCACATGGATCATTCTCCAAGGGTGAGTACTTTGTTCCACTTGGAGAGGCCCATTTATAAGGTATGCATGAAAGAAAGTGGATAGAAAAGAGAAGATCTAGATTTCTAATTATTTCTTAGAGAGGAGAAGAGCATAATATCCTATTTCTATTTATTTTTCTCAAACACATCAAGTGCTCCAATGTTATCCCAAAAGATTACTTGTCTAAGATAAGTCAAACATGTCTAGGTTTATGATCTTGCCTAAAATGAAAGAGAGCACAATCTCTTAATCCTTAGCTTGGCTCACACAAGAAATCCAATGATTAGACTAGGTGCCTACATAATCATTTAAGGAGCACAATTTTTTGTTTATGTAGACTTGGCAAACCTACAAACACCATAAGCTCAGTATTCTTAGACAATTTTTCTTCTTCAAAATGTCCTACAAGCACAAAGAGGTTAGTAGTTTGCAAGAAATAGTGTTTTCAAGTGTCTCTTTTTGGCAAGCAAATATTCTATCAAGCGACCTGCAAAAATGTGTTAGGTTAAAAATATGGGAACTAGAAGACCAATAAATCTGAATTAAGGGTTACAAATAAAAATAATAATTCAAACAGAGACCTAAAAATTCTCTCTATTTTTTAAATGACAGATAACAAAGAATACACTGATATCTATACTCGTAGGATAATTTATAAGTAACCATACGATAAAATAAGAAATAATGATTCCTCGTACGATATTTCCTGCATGTTAGAATGACAAATCAAATTAAATACATAATCATATAACAATTTAAGTGTCCTGAAACAACAAAGTATGTGTAGCTATTTTTTCAAATGAGAATATCAGACAAACATGATGGAAATGAGCACAGTTTTGGAAAAATGTTGTGAATATCATGAATTTGGGTTCAAAACCAATCGGGCCCCATGGTGGCT
>JAGRRI010108872.1:0-19758 GCA_018584345.1 Thuja plicata
TGAAATCTAATAAGGGTCTCATCAAGATGATGGAAATTCTCCTTGCAGAAGATAAAGAGAAATATTTTCTAGAATTGGCAAACCAAGGAGTTAAGCTGCCCCCAGATTTCAAAGTGGAAACACTTGTGACTAAAGAGGAAGAGATTGAGACTGCCAAATTACAAAAGATGGTTCAAGATATGCAAAATCAAATTAGCCAACTTGTAAAGGATAAGGACAAACCCGCACAACAATTCACAATGGAGAGTATTTGTCCTTTTCCTTTTGATAGGATTCTTCGTATGCCACCTTTTCCCAAGGGTGTGGAACTCCTTAAGTATGATAAATTTTTGGGTACCACCGATCCTCACAATCATTTGAGAGAATTTTGGGCTCTATCTATGGAGTTCATTCGTGATCAAACTTATTTAATGTGTCTCTTTCCCCAAAGTCTGGGTGGACTTGCCATGGAGTGGTTTTATCGACTACCCACCAACATTAAGACTTTTGATGAGATCGCAAACCTCTTTATCTAGCATTATTCTCACAACATACAACATATCGTCAACATCAGGGACCTTTGCAATATCAAGCAAAGACAAGGGGGGCCATTTCTGACATTTCTCCAGAGATGGAGACAGCTTTGTACCAAGTATTCTTGTAAAATACCCGAATCTGAGAAACTTGACATCTTCTTGGAGAATCACACTCCTATCAAGTACAGCTTCAAGGTCCCCATAATTTTGATAGCATGATTAAGCAAGCTATGAAGATAGAGGCATCTATGGTTAAGAAAGGAGAATTGACTTTGCACAAATACAACAAACAAGGTTCCTCCTCTTCCAACAAAGATAAAGGGAAGTTTGTCAACAAAAATAGGGATGTTGTGAATGATGGAGTGGTTGATAATATGACCCTGACTCCTTCAAGATCAGTTTTCAATCCTACTTCTAGCATACAAGTGATCAAAACTACTGAAAATGTTGTAGCAAACACTCAGCCACCTTCAAGATTCTCCACCAACAAACCTTGGGTCTCTCGACCCAAGCGCAAATTCATTTCCTTGGGAGAACCGCTTGATGTATTTTACAAGATTTTGGTGCAAAACCAAGTTCTCACTCCTTTGGACAAGCATCCATATGATTCACAACCATGACCCCATTGGTGGAATGACAACACATACTGTGAATATCAAAAGAACAAGGGTCATAAGACTTCTACTTGTCTTCAGTTGTGCCATAAGATCCAAGATCTGATTGATAATGGTGATATTGTTGTGGATAATCATAATAAGAAATCAGATCACCAGGAATTTAAAGATCCCTTTCCTTCTCATAAGAAAGGTGAGTCTTCCAACACTAAGAACAACAATGCCAAGGTTAACTACATGTATACCACTAATGAAAATGTCATCAACATGATCGAACCTATCAAAGTTGAGTATTGTGATGTGATTACTATCAAGGGATTAGGGATGCTCCTAAACCTAAGACCCCATTTGTCTTGAGAGGCCCTGGGTCTCACTTGTCTAAACCTGAATCCTCTCAAGATTGTACAAACATCGTTACTAGATCCCGCGCTAAGATCACTCTCAAGGGTCATGACCCTCGTACTACTACATCTGTACCGAAGCAACCCATGGATAAAGATGTTTTTGTCCCTACCAAAAAGACCATGAAAGTTGTCCCCACACCTCCTACTACTAATTATAGCACTCTTGACCAGCTGCAAAGAACCAACACTCAGATAACCATATTTGAGTTGTTGAAGATCTCGCCTGCTCACAAGCAGAATCTAGATAAAGCCCTCGCAGAGGCTAACATCCCCAAAGACATTAATATTGATTAGTTTCAATCTATAGTGGGTCACTTGACTTCACCACACTATCTGTCTTTCTTATAAGAAGATGACCATTCGTTCAGCCACCCATATAATGCTCCTTTGCATTTAGAGGTCATGGTTGGCCAAAAGCACGTCCGCCGCGTCCTTATTGATAATGGTGCTAGCCTCAACATTTGCTCTGCTCAGTTTCTCACTCAACTAGGCTATGATGAAGATCGCATAGAATCCCGCAAGAAAATTCCTATCAAATCCTATGATGAAGAAGAAAGAAAGTCTAAAGGTTTAGTTGTGCTACCTATTCGGGTTGGACCTATTGAAAGAGATGTCACTTGTCAAGTGATGGACATTCCTCTTGCCTATAAAATCCTGTTGGGAAGACCGTGGATCCATGAAATGCAAGTGATTCCCTCTATGTATCATTAGTGCATCAAGTTTCCTTTCCACGGCATAGAAGTGACATTTTTTGCTAATATGGTCTATTCTTGTAATAGGCTCACACAGTCAGTTGACAGTTTTGTTCCTGCTAACAGAGAATCCAAAAAATTCTATGATGCCAAGCTTAGAGACATGGAACAGACTTTGGAAATCAAAGACATAGGCATGGGGGGTATCAAATAGATCTTGTGCTATCATTAGTAGCTCTACCTTCGTCTCCTCATTCTTACTAGAGACCTTTTGAGAACAATAAATATTCTACTACTCCTCCTGAAATAGTTTATGATGGTGCCTTTGGATGGGCTTCAACATCATTATAAGATGAAGATGAGGAAAGAGATATTAAAGCTTGGCTTTACAAAGGAAAGGACATATCTGAAAAAACCACCCCAGCTCATGAAATAGATCCCAATAGTGAAGTTCTTAAAATCATGAAACACTTTGGATACAAAGGGAGTGGTCCAATAGGGATGAATGGTAATGGGCTAGTTGAACATATTAAAGCTATGGGTTGAAGGATGAAAGATACAACTAGTTTAGGCTTCAAGAAGATCCCATTCCATGTAGGGATTAATAAATTTGTATCTAAATCTGAACCTGGACCAGAACCTGAACCTGAGGGCACAGCTACAGTGGACACCTTAGAGGATAGCTCTAATGAGGATTACTTTCCTTGTCTTATTCCTCTAGATCTAGCAACATTATTTGCTAATCTAGATGATTTAATAACACATGTCAGTATAGCCAAGGCTAGTAGTGACTCTAATGGAACTATTCCATTCACTTCACTAACATACGAACAACAGAAAGTGTCACAAAACCCTAGTTTCTAGGGTGAACTATACATACCATAATATTTTCATGAGCAGTTTGCACAAGAAGAGGTTGGTGTCACAAGAACTCCCAAACCTTCATGGTGTAAACATCACAGTTAGAGTTTAGACATAGATTCCCATGAATATGAGTTTGACAATCTTTCAGAAGGATCTTTTGACAGGAATGTTGATACTACACATACATTTGAAAACCTTCTCGACATAGGTGAAGGGTCTAGTGTAAGGTCTAATGAGTCTAGCTCCATAGATGTTAATGTGTCTTCTACTATGCTCGATAGGAGTCAAAGGGATTCGAATACACCTTTGAATGAGATTTCTCTATGTCTCAACTTACTAGTCCGCGCTTTTGATGTTTATACCGTGAATGCACTTGAACCTGTCACTTCTCTCTCACTCCAACATCCTGAGCTAATAGACTGGAATTCCCCTTCCTCATCCAACAAAGTCCTCACATTCAAGAATGACAATGCTCTAGCCTATTATCTCCACATTGTTGAACCTGTAACATCCTCCACTAGCAAAGACAGTGTCAGCATAACCAAAAGTGATATCAAGTATCTTAGTCATAAAATCAAAAGAAAAAAAAATAGGCGCTCTAATGGTGAAAACTACATTGTGGCAGTGTCAGAGCCAAAAAAGTAAAAAGAATAGACGTATCTGAAGGTGAAAACCTCTCTGAGGTGCCTAAGGATGAGATACTCAATGCGCTTCCGAGTCATTTCCAAGAATGATCATCTGTGCTAATTGAGCTAACTCAGCCATTAAATTTGGGTACATAATAACATCTGCACATTATTCATATGGCTAAATCATTGTCTATAGAAGAACTCAAAGAATTCACATATTGCTTCAAAGAGAAAAAGATAAAATTTGCATGGAAATACTTTGACATGCCTGGTGTAGATCCTAATCTTATCATGTATCACTTGTCAATAGCTCCTAGAGTAAAACCAGTCAAGCAAAAACTTATAAAAATGCATCCACATGTGGCTCTACTTGTCAAGGCAGAATTGGAGAAACTCCTAAAAGCTGGATTCATCAAAGCAATTGACTATGCAGAATGGATCTCTAACATAGTTCCAGTGTTGAAGGATGAAAAATCTATCAGAGTCTGCACAGACTTTAGGGACTTAAACAAGGCATGTCCAAAAGATGACTTCCCACTATCAAACATTGATATGATTGTGGATATGATAGTAGGATACAAAATGTACTCCCTAATGGATGGTTTCTCTAGCTACAACCAAATCAAAATTATGCCAGAGGACCAAGAAAAGACTGCTTTCACTTGTGCATGGGGTACTTTCTACTAGAATGTTATGCCTTTTGGTCTCAAGAATGCTGGAGCCACGTATCAGAGAGCAGGCACTACTATATTTCATGATATGATGCACAAAATAATGGAGGATTTTGTTGATGACACCCTTGCTAAAAGCATGGATAGGAAGGCACATCTTACTAATCTAGGCCATATACTGGATCATATGGAAAATTTCATACTACGTCTCAATCCTAAGAAATGTGCATTTGGAGTAACTTTCAGAAAATTGCTTGGTTATATCATCTCCGCAAAAGGTATCGAGGGAGATCCTAAAAAGGTGCAAGCTATCATGGAAATGCCTCCACCTTGTAATATCAATCAAATGAGAGGTCTTCAAGGTCAGCTTCAGTCTATCTAGTGCTTCATCTCACAGCTAGCTAACAAGTCACAACCATTTACTAAGACTCTGCATAAAGGTGTGACCTATGAATGTAATAAACAATGTGAACAAGGGCTTCAACAAATCAAACAATATCTGGCTAATCCACCTATATTAATGCCTCCTATTCATGGGAAGCCATTAATATTATACATCTCAGCTATAGAAACATCTCTGGGTGCTCTATTGGCCCAAGAAGATCAAAACAATAAAGAAAGAGTAATCTATTACATCAGCAGAACGTTGGTCTCCTATGAAATGAATTATTCTACCATTGAGAAAGCTTTCTTGGCGGTGGTGTTCACTTCCCAGAAGTTACAACATTACATTCTTTCTCACACTACAAGGCTCATTGCAAAAATTGATCCATTAAAGTACTTACTCAGCAAAGCTTCCCTCATAGGTAGATTAGCTAAGTGGGTCATGATACTCAGTGAATTTGACATTGAGTATGTGGAAAGAAAAGCTATCAAAGGGAAAGCAATTGCAGATCAGTTGGCTGAGACACCTATTGCAGACTATCAACCATTAAGGATCAATTTCCCAGATGAGCCCATCATGCTTCTCACACATTAGGCATGGACCATGTTCTTTGATGGATCATTCACCCAGAAGGGGTCAGGTGCCGGAATCTTGTTCATTACATGTTAGCAGTATTCATTACCATAAGCTTACAAAATGTTGTTTCCTTGCACAAATAACACTTCTAAGTATAAAGCCTTGATTAATGGATTAAAGATCACTATTAAATGGTGTGTCAATGAGCTAAAGGTATTTGGAGATTCACAGTTGGTTATCAATCAGGTGAATGATATCTACCAAACAAAAGATGAAAAATTGGTGCCCTATAAAATATGGTTGATGATATCAAGAAATACTTTGCACTCATTACTATCCAACAAATTCCAAGGGCAGATAATAAAGCAGCTGATGCCATGGCTCCTCTGGCTTCCATGTTACAAATGACAACTATCTAGTGGCACAAATTGGTGTTTCTCAACACTCCAATCAAAAAGTGTTTTTCAACACTATCTTTGGACACATTGGACATTGCAACATAAACATCTCTCGATAGCAATCAAACACATCGTGCTCACAAGCACAATGGTGTTTTTCAACACCCCTAAAATACATGCACATTCATAAACTTTGAAACATGCTAAGATATGATTGAATATTTCTTTGTATGTTGTATGTTCTCATAAATTTCATTAATATTTTCATTGTCTACTGCTTGTGGGTGTCGTTTCGATGATCCGACAATATCAAATAAACATGGTGTATGTGATAAGAGCTTCTGCATTAAGGTGGGAAAGCCTCACATCCCTTGGTCTTGTTTATTTGTATGCCAAGGAGAGGTTGGAACTATCTCTTTGCCTATTATTGCTCTATTTTTGTACTTGTGTACTCTTACTATATCAAATTGGAAACAATGTTCAGGTCATCTTGGATTTTGTGCCCTGGCACTTACGTTCATTTCCTACATTTTATCTGATCAAATTCATATTCATATTCTTCTGGTTGCATTGGCACCCGTAAGGATTGTATCAACTCTGATGTTCCAAAACTCGATGATGATAATTATGTGATGAGTCCAACAACCAAGTCCTAGGGTTGCATTTAGCTTAGGCTTGCATTTGCATTTTAAGCTTACATAGCAATAGTTTTAGTGCTCTCTTCATTGTCTTCTCATTCTTCAAAGGTTTTCATCTTTTGTCCTGGATTCCTCTTGTCTACACAAGTGTCCAATTTTGAGTCCATTTTTTGTGATCGAAATCAAAATCCGATACTCCTAAGTAGCCCAAAATTGCATTTTAAAATTTTGGGACCGACATGCTTTGATGCTTGTGCAGTCATCTTTTTGACGTCGCTTTCTTGTCAGAATCATCTCTCGTCATCATTTTCTTGGCTCCTGCAATCTTTTCATCAAAATTCAACTCTAGTCAATTTTGGTCAAACTTGGTCAACTATGGTCAAACCTAGTCAACAGGACCTCCCAATCGCTCTAAATCAATTATGCCTTCTCTTGATCTATCTCTGAATTCCTTTGGATCTTTGATCTTACTTCTATATTCAATATTTTGTCATCAATCATCTTTTTGTTGTTCCATCTTTCAATTTCACTCTCGAGGGGCGCAGGAAGATTGCATCATTCAATCTTTTCACATCATTCTTGAATCAGTCTGATCTTAATCAAAAGTCCCCATTTCTAGGGACATCTCATCACTCAGGGCATATTCAGTATTTTTTACCTTATGGTCAAAATTGGATATTCCATGATCTTGAATCTCTTGGGGCATCTTGATGCCTCGCATCTTCTAATCTTGTCATCTATCTTTCTAGGTATCTAGGCAACCTAACCTGGATCTCAGAAGGCTAACCTTTGTATTGGGGCAATCTAACCATGATTCTAGAGATAGTCCTAAATCTTCATCAACTATCAATGGACATTGGGGCAATCTAACCCCGATTCCAACTTTCTCTCAATTGGTATTTGGACCGTTGTCGTCGCAAGCTAACTTAGACTTTAGAGAATCATGCTTCATTCTAAAGATGGTTCTACTTCTCGATCTGATTGGTGTCTTGGAAACCTAACCTAGACTCCCAAAATCTTCATCTATCACATCAGACTATTCTTTGAATCAACATGCTACTCACACATCAATTCAAAGAGGGGCAAAATGTAATACCCCAAAATTGGCACCTTATAATTCTAATCAATTTTGGTGCATATTTAGTATTTCATACCTTATGGTCAAAATTGGATATTCCATGATCTTAAATCTCTAGGGGCATCTTGATGCCTCACATCTTGTAATCTTGTCATCTATCTTTCTAGGTATTTGGGCAACCTAACCCGGATCTCAGAGGGCTAACCTTCGTATTGGGGAAATCTAACCCTGATTCTGGAGATAGTCCTAAATCTTCATTAACTATCAACGGACATTGGGGCAATCTAACCCCAATTCCAATTTTCTCTCAATTTGTATTTGGACCATTGTCTTTGCAATCTAACTTAGAATTCAGAGAATCATGCTTCATTTTGAAGATGGTTCTGCTTGTCAATCTAATCGGTGTCTTGGAAACCTAACCTAGACCCCCAAAATATTCATCTGTCACATCAGACTATTCTTTGAATCAACGCGCTGCTCGCACATCAATTCAAAGAGGGGAAAAATGTAATACCCCAAAATTGGCACCTTATAATTCTAATCAATTTTGGTGCATTTCTTCAAATTCTCATCATCGAAGTCCTATTGTACTAGGCAAATTCTCCTTTCTAATTGTCTTTAATTGACACTCTCAAATGCAGAAAACTTAAATTTGCATAAATCTTACACCATATTTAATTCCTAAATTTTCAAGATTTATTAGCTAAAAATCCCTATGATTAATTAATTTAATTCTAAAGTCCTAAGTGATTTTAAATTAAATTAATCCCACTCCCTTTAGCTAATACACATCAAGGGAATTAAATATTATTTGGTTATTTGAATGGATTATCCTCACCTTAATTTAATAATTCAAACAATGTAAAAGGCCACCCATGTGGCAATAATTCATTTATTTAATTAAATAATTCCTTCATATTTGTCCCACCTTCCTCCATGAAGATGAAGAGTCAGTCGTTTCTTCCCAAGAAACTCTTCATCCTCTCTTCAGGATCTTCTATATTATGGACCTTCTTTCCTTCATTTGAGGAGAGCAATTTTTAGAGTACCTAAACTATAGTGAATTATTGTCTCAATTATCTCATATTTCCAAGAATTTATTGCATATTGAGTGTAATCTCATTTAGCTTAATGACATTCTTCATCTCAATTTAGTTTGTTTATTTATCAAGTAGCTTAATTATGTTATCTCTTTCAAGTTTCTTAGCTTAAAATCAGCATCTTCATTCCTAGATTACAATTGCATCTCTCATATAGAATAAATTTCATTTCAATTTTCAAAGCTTTCAAATCCTCCATTTTAGATATGCTCTATGGTTTTTGGCTCTCATTCTGAGTGTAATTAAACATCCCAACTAAATAGGAGGCAACAGGTTGATTCGATCCATAGTGTGGAATGAACAATTCATGTTCATCTTTGCGATTCAACGATTGAGCAATGACTATGTTGTGTTGTGGCTGATTTAGAGGTCAACATTTAGACATATACAATGAGGACATTGCAATGATCCATATCAACAACCTCAAACATAATTAGATCAATCAATCATTCTCTAAGCCTTCACAATACATTACATCATCAAGTCAGATAAGACCAAATGAAGAACACCAACACGTTACATGAGAATAATGCAACCTGACCACTTCAACCAATGTGAGCTAACAAAATGATCAAAACATAATCAAGAAACATAAACAATAAACATTAAGTATCTCAACAACCTTAGTATAAACATCAACTCAAGATATAAATCCATCTCTGCACTATTCATTAGTAATAATATTTGCAACCTCTGTTAGTCAAGAGATATAGATTTCTAGTATCCAAATCATAAAATGTTCAAGTTGAGGACACATATGCATGTCCCAAACTCACTACCTACATAGAAACCAACAACTCTTCAACACCAATTGAATAAATAAAAATCTATCTTTACATAAATAACCAAAATACCAAAGACTGGTAAATCAGTTATAACTCTCTCAAATCATCACACCAACATCTCTGAAATGGCATTCATCAACTCTAGACATCTCAAAACACAAATGGTATGATTGGAACTGTAGATATTTTGTGTAGTGTCCATACAAAGAAATTCAACCTCACTAAATAGATACTAGGAACACTATCTTAAGTAGTAGAAGTATGTTGACATCAATGACAAAAAAATAATGTAAACATATATACATAATCTGAACAACATATCAACAACATCCAACAGTCTCTCCCTTTGGCATTTATGGAAACATGTGATGTGAAAAATTCAATCACTGCAAAAAGCAATAATACCAACAACAATATCCATAATATGACATCTGTACAATGTCTCCCTCATATACTTAATTATTATTCACATGAATATCTCTCCCCTTTGACATTAATGGAAAAGGCACATTGTGTGCACTAATTCATAGAGGCCAAAAAATGATGAACAAAACAACTCGTGAAATACTTACCATTCACTACTCTCCATAGGGACCAACCACCAAAACACCTATCCAGAACAATGATATCTCTGTAAGCAAAATTGATTTATGCATCTCAGTACATCTCTAGCTTTGATCAGGAGGGGAGATGACCCCAAGCTTACCTCAGATATACTCAAAATTATCCTTTGGAAAGGGCTTCGTGAATATATATACAATATGTTGTTTAGTAGATACATATTCTAATCTGAATTCTTTCTTTTAATCCACCATGGGATTATTTGAAATATTGATAATACTTGAATTCTCATAGTATACATCAATAGGATCATCAATAATCATTTTGATATATTTCTATCTGTTTCATGCATGCCACTTATGTACAACTAACCATAGAAGTAACATACTCAACTTTAGAAGTAGATTGTGATATATAATTTAGTTTCTTACTTGCCCATAAAATCAATCTCTTGCAAGGAAATAATGCTCCACCACTAGTGCTCTTCATGTCATCCACATTACCTTCCCAATCAACATCAGTATATGCACTCAATGTGAAATATTCATCTTTACCATACCACAAATCATAATTAATTATTCCCTTCAAATATCTGAATATCCTCTTAACAACAACAACATGTGATTCCTTCAGGTCTAATTGAAATATATAAACAATACAAAAAAAATTTCATAATGTCTGGTCTAGTTTGTGTCAAATATAATAGTCCACTAATAATTGATCCATATCTAGTCTGATTTGCATTAGGTGTATCAACAATATTTGCCAATTTACAACCAATAATCATAGGAGTAAAATAGGTTTTGAATCTTCCATAACAAATTTCTTCAATAATTCTTTCACATACTTAGACTAAGAAATGAAAATACCTTTATATGTTTGAGTAATAATTTGCATTCCAAGAAATAATTTCATCTCACCTATCATAGACATCTGAAATTTATTTTGCATCTCATCATAAAATTCCTTAGTTTGTCATTTCCACCAAAAATTATACCATCCACAAAGACTTCAACAATCTAGATATTATCATCAACATTATTTAAGTAAAAATTACTATCAATAGTACCTTTACTAAAATTAATATGCAATAAATTATTGTCTAATCTTGCATACCAAGCTCTAAGGGATTTCGTTAGTCTATATAAATATATATTCAATCATAAAACCATGTCATCTTTATTTGTCAAGGAAAAACCATCTGGTTTCTCAATGTAGAATTCTTCCAACTCTCCATTCAAAAATGCAGACTTAAAATCCATCTAATATAGTTTGAAATTTTGTAAGTAGCATATGCAACAAAAATTCTAATATCTTCAATTCTAGAAACATGGGAAAAATTCTCCTCAAAATAAATGCCTTCCATTTGAGAATATCCCTTACAGACAACTTGAGCTTTGTTCCAAACCACTTCCCCATCCTCATTTAATTTGTTTTTCAATACCCATTTAGTACCAATCACATTCTTTTACATAGATATAGGAAAAAGAATCCATATCTCATTATTTTCATTCTATTATAATTCATCTTTCATAACTTTCAACTAACTTTCATCTTTTCATGCTTCATTAACATCTTTAGGTTCAATCTTAGAAATCAAACAAATTTCATTTCTATCAAATTCTTCCTCTAGTTTGAACACCTTTGTTTCTATAACCAATAATCTAATTCTCTAAATGATTTAGCTTTACATACGTCAGAGTCTTTGTATTTTCATTTTTATCTTACTCTTGTGTTTCCAACTCTTCTTCATGTCCAACTTCTTCATTCTATTCTAGTAATCCATTTAGATTTAGATTCAGATTCTATGCTTGCAAAATCTAATTTTGTTTTCCTTCTTCAGATTCATAACTACAAGATCTAATTGGTTTCTGAAAACTCTCATCCACTTTCTCATTAGCACTCTCACTCATCTTTCTCAATCTATGATTATAATATTTCTATGCTTTACTCTTCTTATAATAAACTCAAAATATTCCTTCATCACTTCTAGGATCAAAATTTCCTATATCTTCATCTATCTTAATGTAAAATTTTCTTCCAAAGATTATGAAATACTTTACAGTAGGACTGTGACCATACCAAAGCTCATAAAGAGTCTTACCGGTACCATGCTTGATTTTTATGGGGAGAGGATAGGATATAGCTCACTACCCCAATAATTTCTTTTTAGTAGCCTTGAGATACACCCTAAGTCTCCTATAAGACTATTCAAAACACTCTAACTCTCAACCATAACCTCTCACCAAGAATCACAACTCTTCAACTTCTCATACCCATTGACCAACTCCTTTGTAAATGGGTGAAAATTTTATAATCATGAGATATTAACTTAGGAATGGGTGGAATTGACTCCCATGTTCTACTTGGACTTACCAAAACCCATATTGGTCACTCAATCCCTCTGAAAAGACTTGGAGACACAAAAAGCCAATTAGACCTAGTGGACAAGGCCTAGTTTCTAGTAGGTCTACTCTTAGATTTTTTGGGCTTAACTTTATAATATTCCAAAGGATCCCTTTAATAGTTATCCTTTCCTTATACCCTTTATGGACTTCTATCAACACCCCAACTCCTGGTTTGTGACTCCCACAACAAGGGTATTGTCCTTCATGGGGATAATTGGGTTAATCATTCTAATTAGGTTAGTTTTACAGAGAAACACTTTGGGAATGAATCCTCCCTACACTCTCAACCCTTAAAAAACTTAGAGGGACACTAAAAAACACATAATACATCACTGATTGATACCAATCCACTCCACCCTTGGTTTTGCAACACAATTTATAGTTATAGTCTTGTCGAGCACATAGAGATGCCCAAATAGGGCATCAACCTTCTGAATACTCTCTTATCTTTCCTTCTTGAAAATAGATGATTTTTAAAACAAATTTTCCTAGCTTTTATTTCACATAGGTCCATCAAATTTCCGTGGTGAAATCTCAAGTTAGAAAGATTTAATTGGAAACCTTGATTAAGGGTTAATTATGAGCCAATCTCAGAAAATTGTTTATAGGATATGCAAAAATGCTCCATAATTCTTGAAAAAAGTTGCATTAAACTTGGAACTCACTCTTCTACTCAAACATGAAATCACATTTGTAGATCTATTCAAGTACCACACATACCAACATGAAAAACAACAAAATAAGAAGAAAAACTAAGAAATTCTTTATTGTTTGATCACCAAAACTTCCTCAAATTATCCAAATCATACATCCTTGTCCAAAATTTTTTAAAATAACCATACACAATCGTCCCCAAGTGAATTTTGAAACTTCTTGACCATTGGGGCCATTTTGCAAAAGTTGCTCCAAAGTTGCAAAAGTTGCATAGCAACTTTTTGTGCAACTTTTACAAGATTAAAAAGTTTTATCCCAAAGTGCCTCTAACTCCTCAAATACCCTCCTAATGAATAGATAAATTAATTTTACAATAAATAGGCCATATAATTTCCATTACAACATTTTTTAAGCCTTCTAGGACAATATTACATTTTTTGAGCCTATTAGGATCAAATGCCCTAAAGGTCATTTTGACCCAATACTTGACTCCCTACATAGGCTTATAATTATTCCTTTTGTCCAATCAAAACCCATAGGGTCACACACTCTACCTAAAATCCTAATAAAAATATAAAAATACCCCCTTATGACTAAGCCTTGATCCTCCTGCACCATACTCCCGAGGCAGAAGAAACTAAAGTCCCTTGAGTTTGGAGAGGGGTAGGATAAACTCCTAGCTTCTTCAGATCTTCCTTCAACATCCAAGGCCCCTCTAAAGTATGTTTTCCCTTCCATAAGATAAGATTCTCCCATTATATCTTCTTCCTAGTTTGTTTGGCCACTCTAGTATCCAAGACACATTCAACCATTGGAGTATGCTTTGATGGTAACTAATTCAACCATTCTTTCTTCTCTTCATCCATAGATGCATCATTTTCTTCTATTATCTAGGGTCCTTTGTACGTTATCAGGTCTGTAACATTGAAGATAGGGGAAATAGCCGCATCTGAGGGTAGTTTTACCTTGTATACATTTTCCACATACTTGGCCAAGATTTGACATGGTCTGATTCTCTTTGTCATTAACTTTGTGTGACTTCCTTTGGAAAGCCTCTCCTTGTTCAAATGTACCATAACCAAGTCTCACACATGGAATTATAAATCCCTGTTCCTCTAATCCACTCTCTCTTTCACCTTTTGGATGTTTTATTTGATATTTTCTCTAACTTTTTCATGGAATTCCTTCATGGATTTTGCAAACTCTTCAACATGGGTACTCCACTTCTTCATACCTACTAGATCTCTCAATTTAAGGTTTTCTCTTGGGTGCATGCCATAAACCACTTCAAAGGGACTTATACATGTAATATGGTTCATAGACTCATTGTAGGAAAATACTTCTTGTGGAATGATCAAATCCCATGCTTGGTCATGCTCCTTAGTCAAACACCTCAAAATTCCCCAAGGACCTATTGACCACATTAGCTTGTACATCAATTAGGGCATGGTATGTAGAGATAAGAACAAGTTGAGTCCAAACCTCTTTTCCATAGTGTCCTTCAAAAATGACCAATGAATTTAGAATCCATGTCTAATTTTATGTTTAATGACAAATCAAGAATCTTAGTATCTCAAAAAAAAATTTGGCAATATGAGAGGGATCATGAGTTGTTTTAGAGGATATGAAGTGGGCCATCTTACTAAACCCATCAACTACAAAAAAATTAATATCATAACTACCCTTTGTTTTAGGAAAACCTACCACAAAACCCATGCTAAGGCTCTCTTATGGTCTATTGGGTACTGGAAAACATTGGTAGAGTCCCATATTTGATGATGCTCCCTTGGATTTTTTGCATTTTGTACATGTCTCTACATATTTTCTGATGTCCTACATTTTTGGCCTTTGATAGAACCTCTACACCAACTCTTATGTCTTATTTAGATTAAAATTCCCACTAAGACTCACATTGTGCTTCTCTTTATTAGATTCTCCCTCATTAACCCTTTAGGGACACAAAATTGTCCTCCTTTGAAGGGAAGGCCATAATGTATAGTATACTCTGAAAATTAACTATGGAAGGTGTTCTCAAACTTTGTGCATACCTTGTATGCCTCTAAGAATTCTTCATCCTTACTCTGCAGATCCTTAAAGGCATCTATACCTATTTATTGTAATTGTATCTCTTATAAAGTCATCACCCTTTGGCTAAGTCCATGAGACATATTGTTTTCTTGTCCCTTCTTATGTTTAATAGTAAATGTTTAGGCTTGCAAATGTTCAATCCATTTGATGTTTCTGTGTAGTAATTTATCTTGTGATTGAGAAATCTTAAGGCAAGATTGTCAATGAAAACTACAAATTCCTTGGGTAGGAGGTAGTGCCTTCATTTTTTCAGAGCCTACATCATAGAAAACATCTCAAGATCATAAGAATATCATTTCCTCTTTTCTTCATTCATCCCCTCACTAAAGAAAGACATGGGACTTCCTTCTTGGCTTAAAACAACACTAATGGCCATATTACTAGCATCACACTCAATGGTGAATAATTATATAATTTAGGTAACACCAAGATAGGTTGAGAAGCTACCCTTTATTTTAAGTACTGAAACACTTTTTTTTGCTCCATCTATCCAAATAAACTTTGTGTTACTCCCTCATTTTATGGTGTCCAATATTGGAGACAAAATCTCACTGAAATTCTTTATGAATTTATTATATAAGGTAGCCAGCCCATGAAAGCTCCTTACATCTCCTGTATTCCTAGGAGTAGGCCAATTAAGTATGGAATCAACCTTATCTTAGTTCATCTTCAAGTCTCCATGAGAGATCACAAAACCTAGTTACACAAGTTCCTATTTCAAAAATGTATACTTTTCAATATTTATTAGTAACTTATCATCAGAAAGCCTTCTCAAAACAATGTCTAAATGCCTTCGGTATTCCTCTTTGGTTCTAAAAATTAGTATATCATCTAGATATACTACAAAAAAATTTACAATGTGGTCCTTCAAGAATTCATTCACGAGTCTCATGAATGTGCTTGGTACATTGGAGAGCCCAAATGGCATTACAAGCCATTCATACAAGCCTTTTGTAGTTTTGAAAATTGTCTTCCACTCGTCTCCCTCCCTGATCCTAATTTGAGTATAGTCACTTTTAAGGTATATCTTCAAGAAGTATCTTGATCCACCTAATAAATCCATTAAGTCTTCCATGATAAGTGTGGGGAATCTATATCTTATTGTAATTTTGTTTATTTCCCTTTGAGTCTATACATAACCTCCATGTGCCCCCTTTCTTTGGTACCAACACCACGGGAATGACACAAGGGCTAATGATCTTTCTTATTAGGCTACTATAAATAAAATCATGCACCTTCTTACTAATCTCCATATTTTTGTGGGGTCCTCATATGCGCAACCTTGATTGGGAGAGAGGCTCCTTGCACTAGGTCTATTTGATAACTCACACTTCCCTATGGGGGTGAATAATCAAATGTCCTATCACTGATTATGTCACTCTACATATCCAATAACTCCCGAACTTGTTAATGGATTTCTTGTTTCTTACTGGTCTCCTCCTCTGACTTGGGTTTTAGTACCAAGGAAAACCCTATCCCCTCTTCCTTTATAGGACCAACCATCAACATAATAGGACCTGCTTGGTATGTTTCTTTCCAATATTCCATGGATTGTATCTTATATTTCACCCCATCCTTGTTAAATGAGTAGGATTTCTTCTCACCATCAATGTGAGCCTTCCTATCAAAGTGCCATGGTCTACCTAGAAGGATGTGACAGGCATCCATGGGGAGAATATCATATAGTATTGTATTTATATTCCCACATACTAAGATCTACGCTAGTTTTTTCATTCACCACCACATGTTTCCCTTTGTTTAACCAACTAACTTTATAGGGACAAGAATGTGGAATCCTTTCCAAAAAATTAAAATTTTTTTAGTGCTTCAAAAGAAACTATGTTATCTATATAACCATAATCAACAACAATCTTACACAACTTACCTTACACATTGCAATTAATTTTGGAGAGAGCCCTCCTTTGTTAATTCTCCTCCTTGACTGGTTTTCTTAGTAGAGTTCTTACATCATGAGACTTTCCCCAACTTCTAAGGCTAACTGTACCTCAGATGAATTTATACTTGTTTCTTCCTCTTGAGCATAGTTTACCCTTCTTCATCACCTTTATCTTTGTGACTAGACCTCTTGAATTCCTCTAACTTTTCTACAAACATTTACTCCATCATCTTTCTGATAGCTTTCTAAGACATGGTTTTAGGAGGCATTGTATTGGCCTCAACTTCCACCTCTTGTTCTTCCTTAGACATATAGTTTCCAAAAAGAAATCTTGTCTTCTATCGTACAAATATGATAGGGAGAAGCTAGGATATAGCTAGAGGCTTATGGAATGAAAAGTTAACCCATGATTGTATCCTTGTATAGGGTTCACTACCCCAAGAGTCTCTCTTTGGTATCCTTGAGATAGACCCTAAGAATCCTATAAGTCTCTTCACAACACCCTTCTCTCAACAACAACCTCTCACCAAGAATCACAACTCTTCAACTTCTCATTCTCATTGACCAATACCTTTGTAAATGGGTGAAATGATGATAATCATGGGATATTAACTTATCAATGTTTGGAATGGGATACCATGTTCTACTTGGACTTAATAAAACCAAAATTGGTCACTCGATTCCTCTTAAAAAACTTTGAGACACAAAAAGCTAATTAGACCTAGTGGACAAAGCCTAATTGCTAGTAGGTTTACTCTTCAAGTTTTTAGGGCTTAACTTTACAATCTTCAAAAGGATCCCTTGATTAGGGAACCTTACCTGATACCCTTTATGAACTTCTATCAACACCCTAACTCCTAGTTTGTGACTCACACAATAAGGGTAATGTCCTTCATGAGGCTAATTGGGCTAATTGCCCTAATTAGGGTGGTCTTACAAAGAAACCCTTTGGGAATGAATTCTACCTACATTCTTGTCCCTTTAAAAACTAAAAGGGACACCAAAAAAAACATAATCCACCATTTTTTCACACTAATTCACTCCACCCTTAGTTCTGTAACACAATTTATAGTTATAGTCTTGTCAAGGACATAGAGATGCTCGACTAGGGTATAAACCTTATGAAAAATCTCTTATCTTTCCTGCCCCAAACTAGATGATTCCTATAAAAAAATATCCTAACTTGGATTTCACCTATGCCCTTTGTATTTCCATGGTGTAATCTTAAGTTAGATACATTTGAATTGGAAATGCTAATTAAGGGTTAATTCTTAACTAATCGAAGAAAATTGCTTATAGGATACACAAAAATCCACAAAGATAATTAAAACCAAAATGTGCAATAAACTTATAACTCACTCTTATACTCAAACATGAAATCACATTTGCAAATATAATCAGCTGCCACATGTGCCAACATGAAAAACAATGAAATAAGGAGGAAAAATATAAAATTCTTTATTGTTTGATAACCAAAACCTTCTACAATTATCCAACCCATACATCCTTGGCCCAAAAGGATTAAAATATCATATACAACCACCCCAAACTTATGTTTTAAACTTATTGACCGTTGGGGCCATTTTGCAAAAGTTGCTCCAAAGTTGAAAAAGTTGCATAGCCACTTTTTGTCCAACTTTTGTAAGATTGAAAATTTTTGTCCCAAAGTGCCTCTAACTCCTCAAAGACCCTCATAATGACTAGATATAGTCATTTTACAATAAATATTCCCTATTATGTCCATTATAACATGTTTGAAGACTTCTAGACAAATATTACATCTTTTTAGTCTATTGGGCTGAAATGCCCTAAAGGTCATTTTGACTGAATACTTGACTCCTTACATAGGCTTATAATTATTTCCTACTACAATCAAAACCCATAAGGTCACATACTCTACCTAAACTCCTAATCAAAATAAGAGGAGAAATATCCCCTAAGGAGAAAGCCTTGGTTCCCTTGCACCAGATTTGAACTCGGTTAAGTGTATAAATAATAGTGTTAATAGCTTCTCTCCAATAGATCTCCAAAATGTTTCCTTCAATCATCATTGTCCTTGCAGTGTCAAGAATTTTTCTATTTCTTCTCTCTATAATTCGAATCTAATGTGAGGTCATCAGAGTAGACACCCGTATCTTTTTTCCATGCTCTTCACAGTATGCATCAAACTCTCTAAATGTAAACTCTTCACCTCTATCAGATCTTAGACATGTCAACCTCATACCTATCTTAGTCTCAACCATAGCTCTAAAAATATAGAATTTTTCAAATGCCTCAAACTTTTCTTTCAAAAATGTAACCCACATCATCATTGAATAATCATCAACAAATAGAATAAAGTAGATCTATCTCCATAGTTACTTTGTGTTCTTGTAGGGACACATAAATCTATATGCACCAAATCTAACAATCCATTCTAAGAATAAGTCTATCTTTTAAAAATAGATTTAGTTAGCTTACCCAATTTCAATTCCTTACACATCACATTATTAGGCTTCAGCAATCTAGGTAAATCTCTCATAGAATTTGTAGTACTTATATTCATGCAATGTTATCAAAGTTTACATAACAAAGTATCTTATGTCACAATCAACTCTATCAACCTTTCCAATCAGACATCTATTCTCTAAATTATTCAAGTGAAATACATTACCTCTGGTCTTTGTACATGATACCATCCCAATTCCAGTGCTTCCAATGATTTTACACATTCTATTCTTGATTTCTAAGTGATATCCCTTATCAACTAACTTTCCAACACTCAAAATATTATGCCTTAAACCTTAAAAATACAAAACATC